>NBZA01001381.1:69464-80000 GCA_003054995.1 Aleochara bilineata
GCAATTACGACGCAAGCTTGCTGCCGTTGTTTTGTTGGCAAAACGACACGTAATCGCCGCCTGCATAGTGGCGAGAATCGAGCAACCGGTTCGGAGTGCGGCGGCAGCAGGAAGCCTGCTGCGAGACCGACAGAGACCAGCTGAGACCGGCCGGTGTCCTTATCGCGCGCGCATCTTGCGCGCCGAAGAAGTGGGATTGAAATCTCGTTAACCTAAACTGTGGGCCGTTCTGAAATCCTGCGGGCAGCAGCTGCACGCATCGCGTTGCTAAGGAAATTGTGGGCGGCCTGGCGCACTGACTCCGCCTGGCGGCGGCGGCGGGAGGAATTCTCGCAAAAACAAAGGCAAAAGCAAGCGCAGCCGGCGGCGGGGAAAGCTCGCTTCCTCGTGCTCTCTCGCTTCGTGGCAGTGCCATTGCCGCCCGCTGAAATAGATTTCCACGGCGTCGGGCGGGTAGCACTCCCACCATCCTATTAACTTATCACTTTAAGCGCGGATAATGGATAATCCGTGTAAATGCTAAGTGGTTCGTACGACCGACAAAAAGACCGTACCATTAGAGTATCACCGACATCGGCGCCGAACGAACGTATGTTACACGATGGTAAACATCAAATTTTCCACAATTCTGCAATTGCTCTTGCCCTTCGGTCTTGCATATCCAAAGCGCTTGCGCATTGTGTTTATGTTCAATTCAATTAGATTTCATTAATTACATTACACACTGCACTTGCTGACCGCATGCCCCCAAAAGGCATGTGAAACATAATAGTTTGCATCTGCAGAAGCAGAAAACAAAAGCATTTTTATGCAATCTGCAATAATAAATAACTAAAGTTTTTTATTTCACTGTACGCTCTGCTTTCGGCTCAGGAGCAGAAAACGATCACCAATGGTGGATGGAATGTATTTACAGAACACGGAAACGAATTGAAAGATGAGTTACGAGGTACGCGGAAAGTAGTAAAAATTGCATTAGAACGGGTGTCACGTCGCGACTGTTATTTCTCGTTTAGAAGTTGTACGAGCGCCAGCGTCGCGTCGCCTTCGCCTTGCCTTTGCCTTCGTCCGCAAGATGCCCGACTGCCGCCCGCTCGCTCGCTAGCTCGTTCGTTCGTTGATAACTCTGATTTACTTCCGCGAATGTAATGAAAAAGTATGGCTCTAACGTGCTTAGCAAGCTGGTGGAAGCGAGACCACCCATCCCCGTGTCATACCATTTGCACTTCTTCATAATTTTCGACGGCAACCGCAGCGAGCTGCGCTAAATCTACGAAAAACCGTCCAGGCTGTTTCACGTAGAGGAGAAAATGCCCCGAGACCGAATGGCATCTATTATTTACTGGCCGCTAGTTGGTGATTTATTGGGCCCACAAGAATCGTACGTTGCCAACTGCTGCAGTGGTGGCGGTGGCGGCAGCATCAAGCAAAAAAGCGTCAATGAATTATGCAATTTTATCGAGCCATACAGAGACGGTTGACAACGACAGTCGGCGGCAACGATCGGTGGCGTTGTGTTGAAAAAGCAGCGCCTACCAGCAGGAAAAAACTGAATAAAATACGTGCTTGCCGCCCGGTGCGTATAAATTTCGGGACAGCTTCCCAATTTAGCGCGCTTGCGCTTGCGACTAGTGCACATGCCAGAATATGGCAAACATTCAGTGAAAATTTAATGGACGTGGCCTGGGCCGCTCGACCAGATAGGAATAGGATAGGATAGGAAATTTCCGACGGCTGCTCCCTGGCCGGGCTTTGATGCCAAAACGTACCAGTAAATGAAAACTCCCAATGGTATATTAAATCCGCTCATGGCTGGCGCGAGGCGCAACGTCACAAATAACATCCACTGCGAATAAGTTCACTACTGTACAGAGCAGCAGTGGATCTATTATAGATCCAAAGCAACAATCGAAGTGCATTTTGCATTCACCGGAAACCATAGGGATATTGGGAAAACATATATTTTCGGTATTTGGCGCGCTGCCCGCCGTCCATAATTCTAAAAATAAATAGGCAGTTGTAGATCATTCCTCAGTCGGTTGTAAATCTAAGCGCAAACTATCCCGAAACCCCATCCGAAATTTTTACGCTGACTCTTATTTATGAGGCGTTCATTGAAATTTGTTTGGCGCATCCCAACCGAGAGCAGAAGCAATCCGCGTGCGTAAGCCGGAATAATACGGCGAAGTGGAAAATAATTTGCAGGCTGGCAGCAGTGGAAATTGTTATTTCCATTGTTATTAAAAATAATGCGATTGGATTAATACGAGCCGGGCCAGAGCAGCGGCCGGCAATGGAAATGAAAATCGAATTCGAATTCGAATTCGACTGGACAGAGGCAGCAGCAGCAGCGGCAGCGAAATTTATTTAACAAGCCAATAAAATTCAATGCCCGTTCGGCATTTTCGATTATTGTTATTATCGTTATGCGGGGATTAAAGCAGATTTACGAGCCAGCCCAGCCCTGGCAATTAATTTTTGTTCGCTTTGTTTCAGCATGGATTCCGCGCCTCTCCCTTGCGCCCCTCCTGGCTGGAGCGAACAATGTCCTGATTTAATCACGCCGAATGGAAAAAATCGAAATTGGTAGCGGCGGCGCGGCAACCGCCACCCATCTGCAGGAACTAACGAAAACCATTTTTTATGCCTACGAGTACAATAAAATAATGCTCCTGCCTGCAGAAGAAGTGAGGCTTCCTTCTGAGGAGGGATGGAAAATAAAGATCGATGTATGAAAAATTCATTTTTCCGTGCTAGCGATTCTTAAACGTATCTCATAACTCGTTTTCGCTCGGCGACGTTTCACTAAAGCAGCGCTTACGGCAAGCGGTTTCCATGGTAATTCACGAGAATTTCATTTAAATTGTCACATAAATTCGGAGCGGAGCGGCAAGGCAAGCGTGTCGGAACATCGTTCTGTGGGGGGAATACGTAAGCGGATTTTCGCGCACAACCAGCCCCCGTACAGACGCTCTCTGGCGGCGGCGCGAGCGCGATTCGATGGCCGCTCGGTACGTGCGACGATACGAACGGCAACTCGTGGTAATTCACTAGGATTTAATTTAAATTAGTTTTCGCGGCGGTGCTGCGGTAACATTAGAATTGTTCCGCCGCCTTCACCTCCACCTCCACCCCCAACTCACTCACGCATTGCACATTGGGGGCTGCCAACTCCAGCCGCCAGCCAACAGCCAACCATTTCCGCCGGCTTAAGACGGCTTTTCACCAGCTCCCTCTATTCTTTTGTGAAAAAACTTTACTCCGGAAAATTGCTGCGCGTAACAAGTAATGATGTACATGCTTATATACACTTACCAAGTGCTGCTAAACCAGCTAAAACTTGTAATAACATATAAATACCTAATGCCTATTCAGACAATACACCCCCAAATATAAGTCAAACATCAATTGCTGATTTGCGACTTCTGCTGAGTTAGTACCTACGAGTACATAGCACCCCATCCCTTTGCTATCCCGCGTGCTGTTTTCATGCAGGGTGGCCACTGTTTAATTTAACGTCGGTTAGTTATCTGTAATAAATGTGATAATTCCCTATCGGATACAAGCAACCAACGTGGTCTGCACTAAGGGTGGCTGTACTGTAGTACGAGCTGTTTGCTTGTGGACATGCAGAAACGAGATGAATGCGGCTGCATAGCCATATGTCGTCTTTGATTCGTATCGTATCCTATCGGTTGATTCGATTCGCAGTGATTACGCATTTGCCAAGCGCAAGCAGCCCCCAGTTGGCAAAACACTTGACGAACGATGCCAGCCGTAATCATATGTGTAATGTGCAGACAGTTGGTCTTTTATTGGCGCCGAGCGCGTGCTGCCCACCGAAGTGCCCTTTAATATTTAATAACGCGCTGGAACCACTTGACGCACATGTTCTGCGGCGGCGACGAAATTGGCGCGCATAATCGAATTGTCAGATGCTGAGATGCGGCCATAAAAGTTAAACTTTATAAGGCATGAAATCGAAATAAATAATCAACAACACAACGCACGGCAACCCCTTTTACTTCATTCGGCTTTTAGCGTTTAGAAAGTACATCTTTTGCGTATATACGTGTAAGTGTATCTTATTTTGTTGCTTTACAAGCGGCTGGAGTAAGTAAAAGATGCAAATTGGCCACGGTAGAGGATGCCGTACGACGGCGGCGTTTTACTGCTAGTTAAACAGGAACCAGTACCAGAACCAGAACCTAGCAACTGACATTAGGTCTGCAATGTCATTTTACGTTGGGGCATTTTACTCTCTTACCTTTTAAGACCGCATACTGCCGAAAGGCTCACATTTCTAGCAGGGCTCTAACTTTCGACGAACCCTGCGTTTACGCAAATGTGACAATTTGTAATTTCATAAACGTAATTGCTCTATGACAGGACTAAAGCCCACACAAAGCTCTTGCTTTGCACAGTACACATTTTAAAATTTAACTAACTCACTATATTATAGTACATATAATAATTATACTTTGATTTAGATATATTTTCGATGGACTGAACCTGCCTGTGTAACTGTTGACACCCTTCCTTCAAAAGTTCAAAAGGAGATGTAATTAGGCGGGAAGCCAGGATCATTAGGACGCGTTTAAGCAATAAACACACGCGCTTGCGCTTCTTGGCTTGCTTTGTCTACGAATTGCGGATATTTTGCGCACACACAACACTAATTGCCCGCCGACAGTAACGCTCGTTATTGAGAAATTGCGCGCCGCGCCGGATTCTAATGAGACATGTAAATGGTGGCTGAATAAACGATTTGCATTTTAATTAAGGCAGCACAAATGTTGCACGTTGCAATAACGCACTTTATTATTAACGCGATCCTTGCTTACATCTTATCCTAACCTCGTTATACAGTAATTATGCACCATTTTAGCGAACGACATTTTAGCAAACTTGCTTGCCAGCAATAATAATTTGGCATAGCTTCATTTATAAATAATAAATAACAGAAGTACGTGCCTTTTGATTATCTATCTTGCAACTTCCATGACAAGAGAGGGTGCGAGATTGCGCGATTGACAATAATGTTCGACATATGCGAGGGTGACAGACTCCAAGTGCAAGTCCAGTTCCCCAGAGACTAAGAAACATTTGGCCGCAGATAATGAAAATCTTGTTATTTCATCAATTCTATGTTATGCGCTTTACTTTACTTTGCTTTATTATGATCGCTATAATTCAAATTAGCAGCGACTGGCGAACATGCAACTTTTATGCTGAAATGCATGTAAATGTCAGCATTATTTTCATCATTCATCCGGCGGTTTTTCTCGCGTGCGCATTAAAAATAGCTTGCAGTAAATGTACTCACAGTGTCACACTGTCAAAGCTGGCAGACAGTTGTGCTCTTGTTGTTGTTGTTGTTGTTGAACATTACAGCGATGCGAATAAAACGCGGACGCACTAACAAAAAAGCTTTTAGGCGCGCTGCAAGCGAGTCAGCCCATTAATAACAACAAGCTGTCGCCATTTATTTGGGCTAATTAATAAAATTTATGACACTTTACAGCGTTGTTGCATTTTTGGCGGAAGCGCCAGCCACAAATACAAATTAATATCACTGCGTCATTTTGGCAAAGTTGCACTTTTGATAAAACACCACTATACGTTCCATACTAGTACTGGTAATGCATCCGCGCCTGTCAACAGCTGAAAGCCACCTCGACGGCGGCGGAGGCAGAGGCGGTGGTGGTAGCGCCAGCGTTCATTTTTAATGCGAAATGAAAATGAATTATTCGCGAATGTTAAAGAGTTATTTGTTCAAATTTTGTACCTACCGGAAAAACGCCACGGTTATGAAGTATTTTATAAACAGAAATATGTATGCTCACCAGCCGGCCGCTTGGAGGTGGGTTTATCATTATTTTAATGTGTTTTATTAATGCACTGACAAGTTCAAAACTATAGGCGCGCACCAAAAAAATTTATGGCCGGTCAGTTCAGCAAAAAATGCATTGTTAGTGCCGCGCCAGCCATGCCAGGACAATACATACTCGTACATGGATAATTTATGCATATTGTGCGGTTGAGCTGACGGTGGGTTTTTAATAAAATCCATAAATTCGTAATCCCAACGCGTCCAAAAAATGCGCCGCGCCGCGTACACAATAATCATTATCAACATCCAGCCGCAAATTAACTATGATTATTCATTGACATCAATGCAAGAGTAAAAATATAATTTCATATTAAAGTCTTAGCAAAGTTGCTGAAATGACTATCATGCATGTACCTATGTATCTCAAAGCACAAACAATAAATACAAGAAGAAAAATAAAAAAGAAAAGAAAAAACATGTGTAGGACGCGTTATTCTGATGGCAGCTTATGTAAACGTCATTATTATGATGATGTCCCCTTTTATATCCGTTGCATTTAATAATATCGATGCGCGTAGAGAGCATGCAGCACATTGTTTGGGGGTCCGGCCCCGACTAAATGAGTTTATTAAGTTATTAACCTATAACCAACTGTGATGATCGATCCTATAAATTACACACGTCTCGTCGAAAATTATATGCTAGTGCCCCATCGCGATGCATCGCCTCTCGATTGTATTCCTCGTCCGATAATGACTTGAGTGAACCATGAGCCAAGAGCCGATGGCTCGGCACTTGCCGTATGTACTCGAGACAAAGTGTGATCATCAAAGCTAAGTGATTAGCTCATTAAAATAATCAAAACCGATAAATGCGTTGGTAAATATTGACAAACAACGCGATTCAATTAGATGCCAATATGCGTACCCACGCAACTGGAACTGTTTGCCGATTGCGAGAGAAACAACAGTAATTGACTTTCTATGCCATCGCGGCCATAATCAATTTTCCACTCCATTTACGAGCAATTTTTCGTAAATATTTTCGGCCGAGAAGAATACCTAATGCGCCAAGCGCTACGAATTGGTTCTCCACATTTTCAGATCGGTTCGGTTCAGTTCAGGAAGCGCACATTTACGTGTGATTATGTGAATGGAACAGCAGCTTTACAAGTTGATGGCTTGTTAGTCAATTAAATGTTAAGTCTGTTAAGTCAATGCGATAAATTTCATAGAGAAACGGATTGTTCGTTACAGACAGTTACACTTTCAACGTTCACAAGGACAAAAGCCCAAAACGATGAGACGCAGACGCACACGCAGACGCAGACGAAGTGAGAACAGGACAAAAGAAAGGTATCGGAGGTGAATGGAAGCATGAACAATGGATGGATCCTAAGTATACTTAACGCTCAAGCCCTTCGGCTTATGTCCTAATACCAGCGCCAGCGCCTGATCACACTTGTTGTCTGGCCGATTTAGCTGCTCTGTGGTTGCGTTATTATTGTCTAAACTCTAAACAATCACAATTTGCGCGTGCGCACTTGTGAAGAGTTATTGATTATACAGCCTGTGCTTACCGCGCACGAATTCATTCTCGAGAGTATGGGTGATGATGACGGCCGATTATTATTAAGTCCGTCGCGTCCGTAAATGGTTAACGACTAAATGACTTCCTACGCATTAAATAGCCGACCAGGGTGCGCATACACTGCGTTCAAATGATCACCAACGAATTGTGCTCTATAGAATGATCTATCGACCGTTATATAGATGTCTTTGCCAAACTTAAGTAAAATAATAAGTACTTCATTCGTAACTATAGGCAACCCACACTTCTTCATGTGAATTTTCACGCACGACGTTGAAGCGCAAGCGCAAACACAAATTTTCCGCTTTCAGCGCGTATTCAGCAATTTGCCGAAACAAAACGGGACGAGCCATTCTTACGGCGAACAATGCCGAACAATAGAGACGAACTTGCAAGAAACGTCCATGCGCAAGCGTTTTGCTACATCGCATTTATGTCTCTATTAAACACGCCGACAAAGTGTTGCACAATTAGACATTATTGTTAATTTGTTAATAAAGTATATAGTAAGTGTCTAATAACTCCACGCGCGCCGACAAACGTTCATCCTGCAGTATGCATAATAAGAAATTATTCACGTCTTTGATTTACTTCCTCTACGATGCAAAAAATAAATTAGAAATCAATTAATAAGTAGGTAAATATTATTTTGCAGGTTTTAATTAAAAGAGAATCATTTAAAATCTCTCACTCGGCAGGAGTTAATAAATTACGCTGCTAGAGAAATCAATCAAATGCAACGCGGTTCTCTCCTCTCAGCAGCTGGCGAAACAAAAAATTAATAGAGACTTAATAACACCGTCAAAATAACCTGATTGAAATCCACGCCGAGTTTCGACATCCACATGCAGGCGCGTGAAGACACAGATTCAGGGCCTGGAAGGGAACAGGCAGCCGATGCGATGGTACATAAATGAAAATATGATAGCGAAGAGAACTCTCTTCTAAGAAACCGTGTTATAAGCTATAACTCACCGCAACGACGTTGCTATATTAATTATAAAAGGCGCTAACATTATATTACCAGTCAAGCCATTGTGATGAGGGTATTACAACAACAAACGAACAACAGCCAGCACACCAACAAGAACAACAACATTAACAAGCACCGGCCGGCCTGCAGCCGCCAGGGTGCGACCGAGTCCAAGCGCAAGCGCAAGCGAGACTCACTTGGTTTATTCATTATCGAGCCGAGGAGGCATGTTAATATTAATCGCTTTATGGAGCAGATTAATTTTCGATTATTAGCTCCTTGTCTTCGTGGCGCAATGGGCCGGAATTGTTAATTAAGTTCTCTTTTGTGCCAAAGTTGGGAAAAGTATAAGTAAATTTGCATGAATTGCGCTTGTGTAGTCCAGAGTCCAGTCTTGACATGTCAATTTGCAGCAAGACGCGTCTTGCCAAATGTTGGCAATTGCCAATTTCGCCGACTCTCTTCCAAAGCGTAATCTCGACAAAGGCGAATAAATCACATAAATATGTCTGACTGGCTGGGCTGTGGCTAAGCACAGCTCGTTTGGCTGAAATGTCGTAAGTCATATGCAGATGCAGGCAGAGTTAATATTTAGCTGCGACGCGGCATCGCGAATGAATATTATAAATAAACGTCAAAAGTAATTAAATCGGTGTACACTTAACAACTTAACAACGAGTTTACATCCGCACGGTCTGACAGCAGAACCTGTTTTCTTTGCCGAAATGCAACGCCGAGAGGTGTCGACTTGAGTGAGACTTTTTTCCTTCCCCGGCCGCGGTCGGCGCTCTAAAATAAATCAATTTTCGAAATGCTGCCTCGGGTACGCGGACGAGCACAATTAATGTGCACCAGTTCGACGCAGAAATGAGCCACATTTAATAAGCACCTTCACAGTCACTCAGTCAGGAAGTCCAAGAACCCAACAGACAGCAATTTGCCAATTTTCAATTACACTTCTTCTTATTTCTTATATTGTGTTGTGTTGTATAATCGAATCGAAACGAGGTGCTATTACTGACAAACAATGAAAAGCGCCCCTCATTGACGCTGGCTGCGTATAGAGAGGGTAGTTTATCAAACTTAAGCGATCTGTTTCAATGCCACCGACCTGACATGCGCAATGACAAGTCGATAATTATTACTAAACGATGCTTTCTGCTTTCTCCTTCTCTGCCCTGTCGCCCCAAGAGACACAATAGCCCAACACGAATCCGTCACTCACGCAATCAGTTATTTCATCACACCATTGACATTGTCATAGCATAGACATAGACAAAGATCTGATAAGCACTACATATTTAAATTTCATCTCGGCGAAAAGTGCGAACAATCGCGTGACTCACCGAATGTCACAACATGTGTGCTCGTTTCTCGTTTCTTCTGCAATCTCGCCCATCACCAATAGTTCCAAGCGCGCTAGACGTACTTTATTATTATTGTTTCGTTTTTGGTCGTCAGGCGTCTGATTGAGTTGAGTTGAGTTGAGTTGATTGTTTGCCTCTGCGCCTGTCATTTAATCATCAGCCTCATGGGCCGCCAGCGCAGCTAATTATAATCATATTATTCTAATAACAATAATCCTACGATGAGTATCAATAGTAAAGACGTACCAGACGCAAGAGCTAAGGAAGAGAATTGAGTATTATGAAACAATTATTATCTTGTAATCGGCCAGCTCCAGCTTCGGATTGATGCTCATATTGAGAAGCAGTTGGAGTCAGGCAATCTGCTCCTCTGCTTGATTGCATATTTTTTGCAGCAGTGCAGCGGGCGTTCAATGGTGAAGATGAAAGTTGGTTGCCAATTGCGTTTGGCATCTTGATTGCCCCTCTTCTTCTTCTTCTTCTAGTTGCATGTAATGCTGCAGCGTGGATAAAATAATTTGTCGTTGTTATTGCTTCTGACGTGATGTCTAGTCTAGCTTACAGCGCAGCGCAAGAAGAAGATGAAGAAGAAGAGGACGACGACGGCGTACTAATAGAGACATCATCAGATTATTGTTGGGAACGGGCGGGCGCGGTCAAAGAGGTGTCGGGATGATTAACGCCCGGCGAGCTGAATATATTAAAATGTATTATGTTGCAGGCGCGCTGTTACGATGCACTTATACCAGCCACGGCAGAGCAAGAGCAAGCAC
>NBZA01001393.1:9665-19986 GCA_003054995.1 Aleochara bilineata
ACTTTAGTAGGGTCAGCAGTCAGTATGGTGTTGGCGTGCAGTTGAATTACACGAATGACAGTCATAATTCTTACGTGCGCGTCTCGCCTGTATAATTTGCACATGATTGATGTGTATCCAACATGAGTGGTTATTACCGGCGAGGCGCGCTCTTCTAACGCTCGCTGAGCATTATCGTCCCGTTCCAACTGCCGACGACGGCGACTGCCTGCCGCCTGCCGCCCGCGGCCCGGTTATTAATCATTCCACTACTCACTCCTGACATCTTAGCCCACCATTCTGTCAGGCCATTCATAATAAAAACACATGGGCACCGAGGCCATCAGCCTGCCTACACTGCACTGCGCTTCAATTACACTCATCATCGCACCCCGTTATTTCGTCCTTCTTTTTGCGCGAAAAACAAGGCTTGGTTTGGCAAAAAAGCGGAAAATGAAAATGATGGCAAAGTATTTCAAATTTACACTTCATCAGTGTATAAAAAGCTGCAGAACGTCTCACAAATTCACATTTTAAAAACGTTTTTAATTTAAGTCGTAGACAGGCAGACTGACATTTGCAGTGTTAGTATATTTAGCTAGCTGCTAGGCGAGCACGTATTAATGATCTTGTCAGTATGTTAAAGCAGTGTAATTCAATTGTAATTACTTTCTAGCGTGCTCGAAACGCATCAACGCTCATTATTAGTCTTCAACCGACTGACTGGCTTGCTATGGCTTGGCATACCACATATACTAACAATCACTTTATCATCTGGATACCGTTGCGTCAATATATGTATGTACTGTCAGTCCTGTGGTCTCAGCATTTAAAAATCATTTTGACCAAGTTGAAAATCAAACATTTCCTATACACACCTTGCCATTATAAACGGATTAAACCAACTGATAATTTTCATAATGAGAACACGCTGTATAGAAGAGCAAGCCTTGAAGGCTCTTCGTGCATGTCAATCTTTCGAAGCTGTATCTAGATTGTATATGAGCATACAAATTACGGCCTGAGCTGCTTGCTCTTTGCGAGTGCACATTCATTCGCCCAAATTGGATTAATCGCTTCCACTTGTCATTAATTGCTGATTAATTTAGTATTACGATCGGACATGCCATTCAAAAGCTTCTGCTTCTGCTCCTCTTGCTGCTGCTGCTATCTGAACAGATGAACAAATAATCAAAGTGAAATGCTCTCGGGCGCTTTTGATTACTGCACAATATAATTCGATTCGGTTGCGTTTGACATGTTATTATATTTAACTCTGCATCGTACATGGCAGTACGAGTCGCCGAGATGCACTGCCTGCGGTCCTACGCCAACAACAAATACAGGACGAACGAGTTTTGATGGCTGACTGACTGACTGTGTTATTGTTGTTGTCGATCGTTCGTTCGCTTGTTCGTTGTTGCATGTCTGTCGTAAAAACTACCTCCAGCTGCAACTCTGCGTATTTATTTTCATTACGTTATGACATTTTCAATGATTGCATTTCAATCATGATTAATATAAAAACGTCGACTGACATGCAGATTTGATTTGATATCTCGTGTCTGGTGTTTCATTTGTGGTTGAATTTCGATTCTGATTCTGAGGTTGAGTTAGAATATTGTATGTTTTTGCTTTGATCTTTTTGTGCGATGCGAGAAGATGAATTGACGAGGTTAGAGGGCAGCGGACACGGCGGCGGAAGAGCAGACAGGCACTCTCTTACCCTGTTGGCAGCAGCGATTACTCACAGCCGCCTCCTGCCGTGTCGGTGTCGGAAGTGGCTCGCCGCCGCCAGCACCAGCGCAAGCGCAAGCGCAAGCGCGATAAGCGCCTTACATTTGTACCCTTTCAGTTAACACCAAAGATAAACGGCGCCTGGAGAGGGCGCTGATTGCTGCGTATTTACGCTTCTTTCGCGGGTGTTAATTAACTTTTTAAGAACTTGCATATTGAAGAATCTCCTGACACATTATGGAAATCGGCTGTCAGATCAAGCCAACAAGGACGAGCCCTAGTGCATCGCACGATGCAATGCGATTGCGGGAAAATGGAGTGTAAATCAAGCCGAGGATTGGCATGTGGCTCGGCGCTCGTTCATGCAGCACGTACAGAAAACTCGACAAAGATTGATCTGCCTAACGGCGTGGCACGAAATGCTCGCATTATTCACCCAGGCTGACGGCTGCCCGCCACTGCCAACGCTGCTCTGTTACCAACCAACCAACCAACCTCGTCGTGGTGTGGTATTGAGTCTTCTTTCTCGCTTCCAATTCAGGATGCACGCTAGGTTTAGTCCTGGTCCCACACCCACGTCGAGTGGAGTTGAAGTGAAGTGTTGCAGGACGGATGGACAGACGTTTGTTAGCACACTTCTCGTGCAAGTTTATCGCATTTATATGAATGCACCGGCCATCAATATGCGTGCCACATGCGCTCGTAATCACATCGGGGCTTTAATCACGTTTCGAATTACACACTTGTTCGCAGCCGCGTCCACGCCAATTGCAAATCCCTCACCTCCGGTATTAAAGTGAGTGTTCTGTTCAACTAGGTATAATATAAGTACTAAACTGGGCGTAATGGCATTTCACTGATGAAAAATCATCGCTTGCTCGCTTCCGTTTCCGGTACCAGTACCAGTGTGTTCAACGCACGTTGCGCCATCTCACGACTCCTGTGGAGGTACGAATAGGGCGGCAGCGATGTGATTTAAAGCGAACGCCGCCGTTGTGTGATTTATGGAGCCGTAACAGAGTGCGCAGATTATCCCCGGAGCGCGGATAAGGCCAACAAATCATCCTAAACGTCACGGCGGACATGAAAAATCTATTCAATAATTATCCAGGCGAGCATCACTCCCAAGGCGCGCAGCGCTTCTCGCTTTACTTTTGCAGGTCGTAACATAAAAGCTTCAACACTTCGCCTTCGGTCGGTCGTGTCGTGAACCCGAGATCTTAGCACGTTCGTTGCCGTTGGAATGAAATGAAATCAAACCGAATTGGTCCGCAGACATTCGCTGCAAATTGGCGCCCGCCGCCTGATCATGATTTAGCGGCTTGGACATTTTTAAATTCGCCTTATCTGCAATTCCGGCGATTGTAAAATAACCGTTCGCATTCGCATTCGCATTCAAAGTTGCCTTGTTCGCGCTTGCCAATATCATGCCGGGAATTGCCATGTAGTTCTTTCATATTGAAGCCCCAGCCACGACCGTCTCTACATTATTGACCTCCCTATCGCCCAATAAATGGTTATAGAGGGTATAACTTTCAACTTGTCCTCGTCCTCGCCACCGCCGCGTACAACTTTTCCAATCTTATCTTTAAACATGACTTCGTTGCTGAGGGATTTAGTTAAATTGGCGCTCGTTGGCGCTGTGACCGTGCATAGTCAAAAATCCTAATACGGTCTTGACCACAATACCCAATCCTGCATCCGGCATACGTGGTCGGAATTTCTAAGGTGAACGTAAACGTAAATGTAAACGTAAACTGTTTATATGGATCCTGAGGAAGCAAGGAACACGACTACAGTTCACTAAAACTTGGCTCTGGCTGTGGATCCGCTCATGGACACTCTGCACATATCCGGTGATCTATGGCGAGCACACATTGCACTATATGGAACGCAATATGTCCGTTCGAGAAAGGCAATAACCATTACGCTCCAAGAAAACTGCCCCATTCGGCGTGACACGACCGCCGACTGCAGGAGAATTTATACGCGCGCATATAGATGTCTGTCTGCCCGATGGTTTGTTTAATGGCCAGTCCTCCCCTCGTATCAGAGTTCTTCCTCGTATTGAGTGAGTGATTACTCAGGAAGTCGTGCACTTTAAGAGATCTTAAATTTTTAAACGTTGACGTTCGCACTTGAGCTTGTGCTTCAGATGCCAGAAGCTGTAAATCACCCAGAGTGTGATCATTTCGTGTCATATAGGAATGCACATGGCGCAAGCGCAAGCACAAGACCATTATTTGTTTCTTACTGGCGTGATATTACTTTTTCAACGGAGCAAGACAGCATCTTGCTCTAACGGCACGCCATACAAATATAATACCCACGGACAGAACAGAAGTTGAGACAGTTATTCAGACTTCTTTCTTGCTGCTGCAAGAAGACTTTTTGCTCATCCGTGGTCGTGGTCACACTTTGGTCCTGGTCACACGTGGACCACAAAGCGAGATGAAATTGCTTCGCTGGCTGGATGTCTGGCGATAACGACCACGGATGGCGCACGCACTACCAATTCCTGAGATCTAATTGGAAAAATTACATCCGGGGTAATTTTCATTTACGGCCTGCGACGTACGCATCCATGGATGTGGGAATTAAGTGGTACGCAAGTGCCAACGGCGTCACGCAATTTCCGTCTGCGACATTGCGCCGCAACGTGGCTGCCAGCCTCAGACTCAGACTCACTCTTAGGTTCAGGTTCAGGTTCCTGACATCGGCAGATGCACGTCTAGTCTCCCGAAGCAATAAAACTTTGCTGACAGCTCGAAATTAAATATGAAGTTGAACTGTCTACGCTCGCGCTTGTGCTCATTCCTATTATTTGCTTCTCAAGTGCATGCACTTCACGTTTAAGTACTTGAGTTATTTTTCTTGTTTTTTGTTTTCTTAGTTTGCGGGAACCTGAACCCGCGTGTCTTAAGGGTTTCTATTTACATTTGTGGTTCATGTGTTCGTGTCACTCCATGTCAAGAACTTCATTAACCCCTCAAAGTTTGATCAAAGCCAGAAGAAGAGAAGAAGAATTGTCGTTGATCAGTTTGCGAGTTATATTATGAGTGCGAGTTGTGTTGTGCCCACGCTGAGCCCTCATATAATTAGATTGATGTACGGATGTTGATAGCGCACACTCTAAGAGCTGAGAGATCAAAGGAGGCGCTCGAAACATCAACAAGCATCGGGCAAATTGATCCCACGCCGTCTTTTACAATCATCTATCCTATCTGACACCAAACACATGTGCAAGATGCAAGATCAGATTTATTTGAACGCTGTTCTCTGGGTTATTTATGTGCCTACAATACGTTTTAATCGACAACTTTGCCTGTCAATCACACCTGTAATTTAATTTCAAGATTCAAGGAGACAGAAGACAAATGATGGATGATTAAACTAATTCAAAGAAAATCGCCTCCCCATTGTTTGGCAACGAAGCGAGACAAAGAGTGAAGGCGACAAAAGCTGCGATTTGTTCAATTTAAGTCGAAGACTAATGGGCCTTTCGACTCTGACTCTTGCAACTCCAAGTCCAAGTTGAGTTTGCGTTTGAACCGCCCTCACGTAGCGAGCGTTAATTCAATTGCGCCACCCTGGGGCACTTGATTAAACTTTAACATCGTCGGCTGGTCCGCGTTCCGCCTCCTATATTTGTGTAATTTCTTTTAATAAAGGGACCGTGGATTAATGAGGCCCGCACTCGCATTGATCATCCCCGGGCACGTAATTACACGCGACGTGCTACCGCCCACTGGACTTGCACCTCTTGGGCACGTTCGTTCGGTGCGGCAAAACGCCGATGAGTCAAATTGAAATAACTATTTCCTTTCCTCATAAATTATGTCGCTCTTATAAGTTGGGTGCGAAGTCGACGTCTACTTAGACTTCGTCTTCGCCGTCCGTCGTCTTCGTCGTTGTGCGCCTCGTTTACTTCGAGTGCGCGCTCAGACTTTGATAAATGAGTGGGCATTCCATTAAAATAAGTGCCTCAATCTATCCGCGCCGCTGATTTATTTGTTTATTCCGCGAATTAACTTTCTTTAAATTTTCTCGCCGTTTCCTCTCGGATTGTAAATCCGCCACCAGCCAAGATAAATAAATCCAAGACGTCAGCTCACCTCTTGTGGGTGTGTTTCGTTTTCTTTGTTAAGTCTTTAAAACCACATTTTAAGGATACATTTAAGTAAGTGAGTGAGTTTTGTTTGTAAAGTATAGTATTTTTCAATATTGGATCGGACATCACGTCAATATCAGCGTCAAAGTCAGGCGCTCCCACAAATTTACAACCTAATGGACACCTCAGTGTGCTAATTGTGAGCAAATAAATTTACGCCAACGACTTGCCAGTTACCAGTAACCATTTACCAGTTACCAGTTGAGTCAGTGTGCAAACACGCCATTCAAACGGTTGATTGATTGACAGCGATAGCAGCCGTAGCGGTAAAAAATCCAAATCATTACATGCAGACTCATGTAAGACATCATGTCGTTGCTGTAATGATAGGTGACAACATGAACGGCAAAACGACCGCAGGACGCGCAGGTTCTAATAAACGTTCACTGACGAACGCCCAACGACACTTGCCGTTCTATCTCGTCGTCATCTGCATAAATTTGCATCCTAATCACTTTACCTATGTGTAAACTTCATACTTTGATATCTGTCATTTTATTTCACTATTATTACATTTTGACTTTAAAGGAAAAGAGGGTGTTAATGAATACACATTAATACATACTGCCAAACAGGCAGCAAACAGGGGACATGGACATTATAAACTCGTAAACGCATCAAGCATCTGCTGAATGTCAGTTTGTCAATGTCAATGTGGACGTCGACTGCGAAGCGTAAGCGCAATGCCGAAGTTTCCGGTTACAGTAATTAGCTGGCATGTTGCGTGCCATTTGTATTCGGGGCATACACTTCCCATCCTATCCCGTTTGTCATTCAATGAGTGTAGTGTGCGGACAAGTGGATGTGAAGTGAAGTCCATTCGTTTGCACAGGGTGCGCATTTTGGGGTCTTGGTCTGGGGCTTGATTGACTGACAGGCCGCACCATGTCGTCCGGCCGCATAGGGATGCTGAGCCTGCGGGGAGTTGTGATAATCTGCTCTTGCTCTTGCCTCTGCTTTGTCCTCCTAGAATCTAGACATTTCCTCAATTCTCAATGCTCAAGTGATGTGACGGGGCCCACTGGAACCAACGCAACGCAACGCGGACGCGCGTACGCGTACAGAACATATCAAGTCTTCCGCCTGACAAATTGCCATTGACAAATGCAATTTGGCCCTGTGTCATTGTGTCATTTTGCATTTGAAATCTGTGATCCGTAATCCGCTTGTGTTCTTGGTTGAAATGAGATTTTATTTCAGTTCCTTTCGTTTTATTTCAATTCCTACTTAACGACATACTGACTGCTAGTGGTATAATAAATGTACGTGTAGATTTTCGTCTTGTTTTCGTTCCTTCATCTTAAGTTTCGAGGAGGGAAGTTGTCGTTCACGAAACATTACACACCAGACAATCAATTTGAAAATCACATCCGTTAAGCACAAATGTACTGCCATTTGTTTTCCACGGGGGCGCGCATATCGACTGCTCGGTGGCAGTGGCGGCGGAAGCTGAGCAGCGCTGGATTCGGCATCGACGGCGAATGTCGAAGCGTAAAAAGATAAATGTGGCAATTCGAAGCGGTTACCGTCTCCCCTTCGGCAATCAATTATGAAATATGTGCAAACATAAAAATGAATCTCAACCCTGAATCCACTCCACTTTTTCTTTCTTTTCTTCCTTTTAGATTTCTATTCTTCTTCTTCTTTCTTCGACTGTTTCTAATATTATTCTTCTGATATATGTAAGCCCCGTCAAGTGGCTTATACGGAAATCTATCAATTTTCTTCGCCCCGTTGAAAGAAAATCTCAATATTATATTGGAAACCTGTCATTTCGTTGGATTGCACACGTTTGTACGTACGTAGTTGCGCCTGCATACTTGCCACATCGATGGTAATTTAAATAAACTGCAAATAGGGATTTAACCCTTAATAGAGCTCGTCGACGTTTATCGCTTGCAGGTCGCTCGTAACGAGAATGAGCGCCCGAAATCCCCGTTACCTTTACAAGGAAACAAATTATAAAGTTATAACGTTACGTAACCAAAATGTTATTGAAAGCACAGGCATGGCGAGATAACGATCCATAAAGGAACGAATTTTAGTAGTTTTCTGCTTTGAATCTGCATGATGAATGTGAAGACGTAGACGAGGAGAAAGACGAAGCGAAAATTTAATTTGATAGAGCTCAAGATTAATTATCACCACGCTGCGCTGCGTTGCTTGGTGAACGTCTTAAGACAGTCAGCGCGGCGCGGCCGGCGTCTTAAAAATTGCCTTTAATTGAAATGCAAATGAATATTTAATTATCTCGAGCGGTACATGAATTAAATGGAGATATTTCAGTTTTCGAAATGATACTTGGACCGAAGAACAGACGGGCAGAACTGGACTTATTTCGACAAAGAAGAACTTCCACAAACACTTACTTATTGATAATATAATTCATTGCGGCACTTCGTGATACTCACAGAAACTCCACTGGCAAGCCATTGCTTCGTGAACAGTGAGAGTTGTAATCTTGTCGGTTAACTGTTGGATAATTAGATATTCAAGTCACAGTGCTTAATTAAACATTTCGAGTTTCCTTCGCATTTAACAAGCCACTCGCATAAGGTATGTACAGATGTGGGAAGTGATTTCATGAACTTCTCTTTTATCTTTAATTAATTAATTTCTTAAAAAGTACTAGTGTTTTCTTAGATTTTGCTTGGAAAGTTGAAAAGTTTTGGATTGTTGTGTATGGTTCTCGGCGGTAGGCCAAGTTTTCGTATCAGAATACACATTTGCGTATCAGATAGAAGGAAGGCTGCTGATGATGTTGGCTTGTTCCTCGATGCTGAAATTTACGACTTTATTTGGCGATGTCGACAAGATATTTAATTAGAGGCTGGCATGTAGGTGCGGACAGTGTGCGGTCGGGGTGCGGCCGAGTCAACACGGTGGTAATTAAAGTGACATCACAAACACATTGCAGGCGTCGCGCCTTGCATTAACTCACTGCTGTCGCGATGCGACGATAAATTCCCCAAGTTATTGACGCTGCTCTGGCTCTTGGGCTGGTAAGATGAGATATACGAGAGATGGGACAGGACACGCGCGGCAGTTTGGTAGTTACACGCGTTGCCGCCACCGCCACCGCAGTCCCTATCAAGATAACACGCGATATCCACTCCACGTAACCCTCAGGTCCAGGCTCAGTCTCAGTCGCGCCGCAGGTCATCCATCTCATCTGGGCGCAGAGGAGTCTGTGGAAAAAGTAAATTTATTGCTCATCGACCTGCCGCCGGGGGTCTTCGTCGAATTGCCCACATAAATCTCCTCCGTGATTCTCGGGTTTGTTCTTCTTCACTCTCCATTCTTCGCTTATCAGTGGATGCGCTTGCTTGTGGTGTGGTGTGGTATGTGTGCCAGTTTATAAAACCACTGACAATGACACAAAAGCCACACACAAATGAAATTATCTCTGGTGAATCACACATTTGCAGCAGTGTACGAACGTCTTCATCGGCAAGCGTACTAATGAGCGTGAGCAGTGAGCAGTCCGTTAGTTGTCGGTTGCAGCGCGCAGCGTAGCGATGCCATTACAAACGTAAACGTAAATAATTTATGAAATTTTGCACCATATAATTTCGCATGGCAAGAGTTATTATTCCCATAAATACACGTTACGGCCGTTTCTTCGCGAACGAATAGCAGAATATGAGCGAGCGTTTATTGTACGCATTGCATGATATTAATCACCATAATCGCGCAATGTCCATAAATTATACAGATAACAATGCGTTTGAATCATATTTTCCCAACACGCACATCAGTCTTAATAGTAATAGCGCTAGGCTATTTGCATAATTATTCGTTTAAAGTTTTTTACTTAATTAAACGCTCGCCTCGAGTTTCCTTTCCTTCGTTTCGCCCGAGGGAAGATTTTCCCTGCTGCCGGGGTTCATGACGACCCTCTAATGTCAGGCATTGTTTCGTGTGTCAGGATGGTGATGTGTGTGCCACATGCAAATGTCATTCTTTAATTGAGTTGTTAAATTCCAACATGGATTCAAATCAAATAATTCCCGGCTCTGTCGCTTTGATTATTTTTTGTAATTCAATTTTGAAATACTTCTAATTATGGTAAATAATGGCATATCTCATTTCAATCGTAATTAAATGAAGATTTGCTTAGGGTAAGGATCGTCCTTGTATTACTTCTGGGTGAAACGTTATAGGGTTTCAAAATATGATCATGTATTTCAAGATCATTTTTCAAACAGGTTTAATTATGATAAAGTAATATGTCATGTCGTATTGGAATTGTATTTAAATGAAGATTCATATCCTCTAAAGATCATTGTTGTATCAGTTCTGGGTCAGACGTAAGGAGGTCTTGAAATATGTGCACCAATTTTGTAAGAGATGAATGCCCACCATTGAAACGGGACATTTGTCTTCATCGTGTAAATCAGTGCGGGCTGGCGGGTAGAACACAAACAAGCTCAA
>NBZA01001393.1:23445-33491 GCA_003054995.1 Aleochara bilineata
CAAGGCAATGTAAGAAAAGACATGCGGATTTGTTTTGTCGTTTTGTGCCCATGCTGTTCTTAATTATACTGTCAAGTTGTCAGACACTTTGCGCTCGGCAGCCAGCCGCGATTCAAATTCACATGCACGCGTATTCATCGCTGGAAATGAATAGAAAACGAGGCGAATGCACGAACGAACGAACGATATTATGCGCGACGCTGACGACGGTGACAGCGACAGCCGCGACGCTTATGGCAGCTTACACTACGCCATAGCCACCCCATCATCATCAGCACCGCCATTGTGGGCCGCACGCTGACGGCTGCTGAAAGCCGCCGATAATAAACGCGCATTGTACGCGCTTCCTTTCCGCACGGCATTACGTCGCACAATGGTCAATTACCTGTCGTGATATGGCAGGCCATTCATTTGGGCGCTTGTCTCAGGACTTTAAAGGTACCGCCGTGACCCTACCATGACACTGCACCAAACAACTAGGACTTGCATCATGGATCAAATTCAATTTCGTTCATTTATTGTTTACACATTCATTCGGTCGCTCTGCTCGTCTTTTTTTCTGTCGCTTTGGCCGTCTGTCGTCTTTAATGTATCGCGCTTAATGAGATTTATAGCCGGTCTTTTATAAAATAAATGTGTTTTCACAAAAGCGTAAAATTCCTGATGCAAGGCTCAAGGCGCTGCGCACTGGCTGGGCGAATTGCTGTGGAATGCTAATAGCTCGTCTCTCAGCACATAGTTTTATTTATAAATGCCCCTTGTGAAAATGCCAGCGACGACCAATTTATAAAATACGCGCAGTGCAGTGCAGCCGCCTCCGGTGAAGAGGAACGCGTCGCAATTGCTCGTGACCGACGAATGAAAAGGATGGCTTAAAGTCGCTCATTCTTCTTCTGTTTTTTCAATTCTGATCCTCATCCTCATTCTCATCCTGGAACCAAACAACAAACAGATTGCCTTCCTTCCTCCTTTTCTCTTCTCTTTGCTGCGCTTCGCTGTCTTCAATTCACTGCGACTGGGATTCAGACAAGTAGTATAGTAATAAATATCAAGTCTGTATATTTACAAATGAGTGTGGTGTTCAATAATTTATGCAATTACCTTTTGATAAATGGATACAAATGGATATCTTTATCGGCCCAAAGGAAATTACCTGTACATATAAAATATATCACCTTGATAAATGCATCTTCTTCTCTTTTTCTGTCTTAAAGTAAGTAAGTACAGTATATACTAAAGTACTCTTCGTCTTTTACACCTTTTTTGCACACCGAAGAAAAACAGTTTTATAATTTGCATGCATGATAAATATCAATGCCAATACAATTCATTCATTCGCATCCAGTCACTCTCTTCTGACAGATGCAATTAGCATTTTTAAACGAGTTTAAAAACCACTTAGGTATATCCCTGCATTGTCCTTCGTTTGCACTCTTGCTCCTCTTGTCTGTTAAGCTCATGCTCGTTCGTTCGCTGGCTGGCTAAGACCGACAGACAGCTGCCTTTGCGTTTCAGTTGTCAGAGCCATTTATGAACCCCTAGTAAGTTGAAGTCATAACACGACTGGAGTCGAAGATTAAAAGATCAAACGATTAGATTCCACTTGGCAGATCAAGAGTTGCTTCCACTGTGCTAATCGCCGTGGAAACTGATCCGTTCACGTTTGCGTTTACGTTTGCTTGTGTAAATGACTGCCTGTCTGCACAAAACGCAGGCACCACTGTTGGTTGTCTAACTAACTAGCTGTACCGTAAGACATCTCATTGCATTATGAACATGCATTTGACTTGCTTATCAATTATGCCACTAAGGTAAAGGTAAAGGTAAACATTTGTTCCTACCATGAATGCGTACGTACATAGATCAAAAAGCATGATAATGAAGACCACTGGAAATACAAAACATGTACGCATTCAACACGAAGGGAAGGGTACGTGATTGTTATGGAAATGATTTTTTACTTTTCACTCAACTGCGTTCATTTTATATAGGTATGACATGACATGACCCGATACAGCCGCAAAGGTGTGAGAATGTACGACAGGAAGTAGGCTATAAATCAAACGCATAAAACTGGAATAAATAACCAACTAGGTCTGGCTGGTAACATTTCTCTTTATGTTAATGCCGCACCGCCATTGCTTTGCTCTCGTGATAACGCGTCCGAATCACCGCAACCACATATACAATGTAGCAGGCTTGATATTATTATTATTACATCCGACTTAGTGAGGTAAATGCGAACGCGAACGCGAACGGCAGAGAGAGACGGGTATTAATTAAAACATAACAAGCTTTAATGCTAATTACTAAGAGCTGCAACAACGCTATGCGCATTATCCAAACGTCGAGTTAATTAACGGATTTAATTATCGTAAATTATCATCATGTGTAAATCAAGTGGATATTTCCTTATGTTCTTTCTAAACACGGCGCTGTCACACATTTGCTACTAATAATACTCATAATTAATGGCGGAATCAATAAAAACCGCAACTCGACTCTGCGCGGCAAGGCGCGCAAGTGGATAAATAAAATGTTAATTAATTAATGAAACAGCTAAATTTAAAAACAAATAAATTCTCAACTCGTAAATTAACTGAAATGGTAATTATCCTGCATATTTTATCCATTAGCGTTGGTTAAACCGTCAATTTATTCGCACAAAACAACGTTGAGTAAGGAATACCACAGGCAATTAACATTTTAAGTAATTTTTATTTTTTCAGTACACACTCAGTGCGGTCATAACTTAGCTGGTTTATGGCTTGCTGTCGAATTCTTCCATCTCTGGTCTGGCGCTCATCGCGAATGAAATAAATTTGAACGTGCAGTGTGACCCTGTATATGAAATGGCTCATAAATAATCATTAACTCGCCAGAAATTCCAATAGTCATTTGTATTCATTTCGGTCCGCGTCGCGTTTATATTTTATAAATTATTTCTCTATTACTTCTATTAATTAATGCCTTTTGCAATGATGATTCCCATTTTATAATGATATTCATTTGCATATTGCAATGCGAAGTGAAGTGAACGCGCGTCGCGCGCCCGGATAATGGAATCGAATTCGAATTGAAATGGAATTCGTGTTGAAATATGTATGCGCATGTAGATTACATGTTAATAAATGTATGGCTATGGATAAAAATACCTACATATAGCCGGTCATAGCGAGCATAAAATAGCAGCGTATTAATGGCAATTGGACGTTGTTAACATTTCATTTCGTTCTCTCGCCATCGTCGTCGATGATATAAAATTTTAATTAATTACCTCACACCCAATGTAAACATCGGCAACAACTCAATAAAACTAAAACCGGGCTGACATACAGTAATTAATTTTGCTTATATTTTATTGCTTCGTCTGTCCATCTCTGAAAATAGATGTCACTTATTGTTCGTGAATTATGAATTCGGGTTTTCAGCACAAGCACGCGCATAACAAATCTCCTGTTTGAGAAAACATGAGCGTTATTGATGATTTATTAATTTCGGCAAAGTGTGTTGAAGTCGAATGCGAATGGGAATACGACGTTGAATTTATTTGCTTTGCTCAAGATCAAAGCGTTTTATTAATAAAGTCATTCATGAATGTTAAACGAGCGAAAACATTTCACGCTTATTATTTGGACGTTGTTGAAATTGTGTATTCTGCTCGGCGCTGCCAAATGTTGCGCGAATTGAATAAAAGGCTGAATATAAGAACGATGGCAAGCGATTTATATCAAACCGATCAAATAAATCTTCGCGCAACTTGAATGCACAATGAATGAAAGAAGCGCACGACTCGCCCGGATGCGGAGCAGATACACAACTGATACACATACATTAGTTGTAAAACGATGCCATATATACTCTGGCTTGCCTTGCCTGGCTTGCCAAAGTGTTCTTCTTATTTCCTCTTTACTTGGCTTCGCATTTTTCAGCGACTTCTTCTGCTGGCGTTCACAATGCAATACGAAAACGACCTCATGCATTCATTCCCCGTGTAATCAATTGATCTTCCTTTGTGCTCTTCTTTCCAATCCACTACAATGGATTTTACATGCGTGTTTAACTTTACTAAACTTTCCTCACTAAATAATCAAACTTTGTAATGTAAAATACTTAAAACTTTTCTAATATCTATTCTAACTTGTACATGTGATGCCAGATAGATGTGATTTTCACTTGTGATTAAGGAAAAAGTTTGTTAATGTGTTTAAATATCATAAATAAACTTCCTAAAACTTTTCCAAACAAATTGAATCTTGTGTAGTCCTCTAGCGGTTGAACATCCAAGTTTGAAAATGAATGTGAAGACGCTGCATTACCGACGAAGAATGTTGTTGACGTTGTAGCGTTTCAGGTTAGGTCCGTGGTTTGTGTGCGATGTGGACATCGGCCACAATATTAATTATCTACTAATAATGTTGAGTGTCTTATAATTGAGGATTGTTCTATTTGTGCGAGTAGGTACGTACGTTCGTACGAAGTGAAGTGAAAATGTGATTGTTATCTGTACTAACAAGAAGCTCGAATATGACCGCGCCAAGCGCAATCACTGAAGAGAAACTAACTTGCACGGACGATGAACTGTAAGTAAATACCAAGATTACATAAATGCTAATCGAATATAAACAGTGCTTATCGCGTCAAGTTATTTTGAACGTTATGGCTGACTATATAACATTTTAAATAGCGAAAAGTATGACTGTTACGGCCAAACTCCACCACGTACTCGCCTACTTCGCAAATATAAAGAGCGGAAGCACCGCGACAAGGAAAACCTTAGGTTAGTGCTTTAGTTTAGTCATTATTTCGGTACAATGTCGATTTCATAAGTGTGTGCAATACTTCCAGTATGGGATGCAGGGCTTCGCCTTCGCCAAAGATGCATAGAAAAGTATCGTCTCGCAGGAACACCATCACGACGATGTTCGATGAACTCATCACCAAAGCGGATAATTCCGAGGCCGACGAGAGCAAGCGTCTGGATAAGCGCTCCCTGAAACTTCTGCGGGGCTCTGAGCGGGACTTAAAATTGGACATCAATGGCGCTCAATTGGCAGCTGGTGGTGATAAAAACTTCCAGAATGTTTTCACCACCGTCGAGAGTTGCAGCAGATTCAAGTGTTTGAGTTCGCGTCGTGTGCAGTCTTCGCATAATGAATCGCCTAAAGAACCAAAGTGGTTGCCTCAGGTCGCACCAGTCGCGCAGTTTGTGGATCCTCAAGAGGTACAATGTCCACCGAATAGAGTTGACTTTCATCAGACATTGACAATGCTCTTGAAGCTTGGAGGATGCGATAAGCCAACTGAAAGAGGGTCTAGGAGATTTGTAAGTGTTTAGTTCTAAGGAAAGTTTCCTTATTTTATTGTTGTTGTAAACATTTGTTTGCGCAGTTGACCAGAGAACAGTACTTATGGCAGACGGAACTTAAAGATCTCATTTGGCTAGAACTACAAGCATATCACTCGGACAGAACTGCCACTGAACAAGATGATTTTCTCTGTGCTGCGCGTGAATCTGTTGCGCCGCTACTAAATTCCATTATGTGTTATAAATTTAAAAGAGATCCGAGCGAATGTTCTGGTTGTTTGTCCATGTATTGCGAGTCGTGCATGCAGGCGCAGAATGAAGCCCTTAAAGAAATCGAAGAACTGATGGATCAACTCGAAGCGGCGGAATCGCTCTTTCCTTCAAGTCGAGCTTTTGGTGAGTTGTTTCCGCTGTACATTTGCCCCGATTTCGTCGGCAGGGTGAAGGCAATGTGTTTGTGGTACAACATAACTAAACATCACCGTCTCAAGTTGGTAATCTTGGGAAAACTACTGGCTCTGCTCGAAAGCAAAGATTATCAATGGCCCATGAAAACCGAGTCCATGGAATCGCTCAGTCCTTCTGACAGCAACAGTTCTACATCGTCAGTGAACGAATATCTTCTGACAGATCGAAACAATGTCGACATGTATAATGTGACGCCTATTGCGTCTCTAGTCAGCAAGCGGCTGGAAAACCACAGATCTCCGTACAGAAAGTATATTGAAAATATTCTGAAGACGCGTGGCTTGAACAAAAGTATGAGTTTCTTGGGTAAACTTCACAGACATGTGCTTTACAAGGCTCGCATTACACTGGAGAAGCCCACAGATGATAGTATTTTTTCTCAGGTTCCTATTGATAATCAAGAAACCGAGTTGATGCGTTACGGCGCGCACAGTCCTGAAGCTAAAAGCCTTCAGTTACCTTCGTACAAAGCGGCATTCCTTTTTCTCTCCGCTGTTCCGTTGGAAGTTGTGCATGAGTTTATTTTGATGCGCATTGAGCAGAAACCAAAGAAACCTTCGGCGCTGAGTGTTAGGCAGTTGCTGCGCGAATTGAAGGAAGGTATAAAGGTAGCTGTATATCAGCGTCAACAAATCATGATATACATAAGCAGCCTGGATGATGCGGACGCGAAAGCATATTTGAAGAATGTTGAAACTTTCGATACAAGTCTTAAAAGAATCTTCGCGGATTACTTGGAATACGTCGAAATGTGGGCGTTGTTGCAACACGAATGCTTCCAGAAGAGTTTCTTTGAGGACGAGTGGAGTTTTGTATGTAGTCATGAGAAACATATCCTGGGAGGACTCGATATGGCTGGTTCAAAGTTTTGTTCCATTTTGGGTGCACTGATGACTGATATAGGAAGTAGACTGACTACAAAAATTAATAAGTTGACCGAAATTGACTGCAAAGAAGACTATTATGAAAAGCAAAATTTATTTGTGGTTTGTCGAGAACTTCAAGCCTTGTTCAGCCAGGAACGCGAAACAAGCATGAAAATTATTGCATTTGCCAAGACATTATTGCGTCATGGCATTCCAATCAACAATGTAGAGGAATTTAAGGGTTCTGTTGTTGCACTTAAATGCATGTTGCCTACAGCCATAGAAAAAGTTCAAAACTTTTGTGACCTGAATACACTTGAGAATCTAGACGAAACCGAAAAAGCAGCATTTATTTCTCGGTACAGAGAGATATTAATGCAGGGATACAGGTTTGGCTTTGAATTTCACAAGGAAATGTCTGAATTTGTTCCTGCAGAGCGCAAAAAGTTACTGGCTCGAAGTATGATAACTTTTGCTCATTTGTGGATGAAATTTGCACAAGAAAGGTGCGAACGCGGACGAGGTAAGCGACCTCGATGGGCTCAGCAAGGAATTGACTTCATCCTGACGGTTTGCGATCCAATGTACACGCGGTTCATCTCTGACGATGAATTTGATGATTTGAAGCATAGCATCGACGTCTGTATAACGCACGTTATTGGCGCACCGTCAACGCCTGATTCGGGATTTTATTCTTCCTCCCCGAGACCCTCAGCTGAGCTCATCAAGTTTCCAAAGAGTCGGGCTTCTTCTCCTAGTCCGAAAACGTACAAGAGTCAACGCAGTGCTAGTCGAAAAGCCAGTGTGGAACAAAACTCGCCGGTCAATGAGACTGACTCGCCGCAATTCAAGTGTGACTTTGAAGACATTATTGTTAAGATAAAGCATTCGCCAGCAACGCGTTCAAATTATATCCGAGCCGCAGTCTCCACCCTGGAAGAACATCTTGACACGAAACTGCGCGAACAAGATTTAATTGGCAAAGTCGTCTCAAAAGAGCCGAATGGCAATAAGCATGTTCGCAAACGAAATGTCACTTTCAGCTGGCAAAGAGGCATTAAAATTGGCCAAGGACGCTTTGGCAAAGTGTACACTGCGATTAACAATGATACAGGTGAAATGATGGCTGTGAAAGAAATTGCTATCCAGCATAGTGATATATCCATCAGGAAAGTGACTGAAGAAATTAAAGTAATGGAAGGCATCTCGCACAAAAATTTGGTTAAATATTATGGATTGGAAATACATAAGGTCAGTATAAAATTTTTTATACATTACGAGAATTATATATGAACTTGGAAATGTAATTTTACAGGAAGAAATGTTGATCTTTATGGAGTTTTGTCCTGAAGGTACTTTAGAAAGTTTAGTTGCGGGCACCGTCAACGGTTTACCCGAATTGCTTATTCGTCGTTATACGTATCAATTAGTTAATGGACTTTGCGCACTGCATGAACACAGTATTGTTCATCGTGATATTAAGACAGCTAATATTTTTTTGACTGACGAAGGAAATTGTTTGAAAATTGGTGACTTTGGTTGCGCTGTAAAGCTAAAGTCTTACGCAACTATGCCTGGCGAGCTACGCGGTTTTGTTGGAACTCAAGGTAATATTTAATTATTATTACAATTTACATAAATTTCTATTAAATATATCATTACGACAGCATACATGGCACCGGAAATGTTTATGAAGACAACGATTGATGGTCATGGACGTGCAGCTGATATTTGGTCGCTTGGGTGTGTTGTTGTTGAAATGGCATCTGGAAAAGTAAGTGTACTGGTAGTGATTATAAAGATTCCATTATTTAAATAATTTTTATTTAGCGTCCTTGGAGCCAATATGATTCAAATTATCAAATAATGTTCAAAGTTGGCATGGGTGATAAGCCAGAAGCCCCGGGAACATTAGTGGACGAGGGGCATGATTTCCTAGAACAATGTTTCCAACATGATCCTCGCAAACGCGCAACAGCCTGCGAGTTACTTAGTCATAACTTTGTAATTACAGGTGATGATCTTTAAAAAGTAAATATTACGTATTATTAAGAAAGATGATGATAGCTTAGAAAAGCAAATCAGTATTTTAGCGGAGTGTAGCTACTTAAGACTAAGACTATTGCAAGTTATTCAAGTTTTATTTTAGATTATCGTTTTTCATGAAGTTTAACAAATTTTAATCAAATGTTTTAAACTGTTATGCGTGTTGCATAATTGTTAATATACGATATCCTGATGTGTATAAATGTTAGAAAAGTCTGACACTGCGGGATACGGTTTAGATAAGTAAAAGTGAGAAAGAAATACCATACGGTATAGTTCCGTGTATACTTGTTAAAATCAAGTGCACTTGTTTTGTTGGAGTGAAATTTTACCGTTTACATGCAAATTTTGTTAATTAGTTATTTTGAAAGTAATTCAGGGACAGTATTTGTATCAAATCGGCCATTGTATTAGTTATTTTTCTGTAGTTTGCATAGAAGTAAGAATTAATAGGATAGGCGGAGGGCGGTAAGTTGTTTACATTTAACACTTCATGGATTGATAAAATTAGTATATTTTATATACGTAATGATAAGAACAGCACGTTCAAGTATTGATTAGAAATCAATTGCAGGAAGTTTAGACGTGTATAGAACTGGCCACGTATATATTGTGAACTGTATAACCTAGAATCGGCCAATACAAGAACAATGAAGATTTCGTACTTAATTTATTTTGTTCTTAATATAATAATTGTACGAGCTTTGGAAGAAGAATCATGCCACTCCTATGCAGGAGGCTCAGTGTACCCTTTAGGCACAGAGGATAAGCCGGAACATACTTTACAGTATACCAAAGCAGTCAGTAAGTTCAGGAGGAGGCAAACTCGTTATCATAATTAACTATTGTTACTTATAGTTTCAAAATCTGCACCATTTTGGGAAAGTACAGCAGTTGTCAATGGAGAATTTGTTCAACTTAAATTAAGTGACTATATTGGAAAATACTTGGTTTTCTTTTTCTATCCGCTTGATTTGTAAGTGGGTAAGATAATAAGTTTGTATTTACTTAGATTGTATTTGTTTATAGCACATTTGTGTGCCCTACTGAAATCTTGGCATTCAGTGACAGGGTTGAAGAGTTTCGAAAGATTAATGCGGAAGTTGTGGCATGTTCAGTAGATTCTCATTTTACGCATCTTGCGTGGATAAATACTCCTAGAAAGGAAGGAGGCTTGGGCAAAGTAAACATTCCTTTATTAAGCGACTTGAATCACAGCATTTCCAAAGACTATGGTGTCTTCTTGAATGATGTTGGGCATACATTAAGAGGTCTATTTATTATTGATAGCAAGGGAACATTGCGCCAGATCACAATGAATGATTTACCAGTAGGTCGCAGTGTTGATGAGACCTTGC
>NBZA01001402.1:8835-24364 GCA_003054995.1 Aleochara bilineata
AGGTCTCTGTGAGTGCATTGCACGTTAAAGGAAATCTGCAGCACGAGCAGCAAGAAGAGGGAAGAGATATGGCAGCACTTGCTCGCTGGAAATTTATAGCAGATTGAAAACTTAAATAAGCGTCTCGCGTCGCTTTGGCTATGGGTGTTTCGATTAAACCCCGCAGCTCGTTTCGTTTTTGCGGATTGGCAATGTCTGCCAAACGTGGTGAAATTGTGACCAGCGCAGTTATGACCAAACGTATACCCACTTTCGCACAATCATACGCAACGCAAGTGAGAAATGTTATCGCCGAAATGCACTTACGATAAATTCGCGCGATGCTGTGGTGTGGCCGAAGACGTAGAAGTAGCTCTGCGGGTTCACAGACGCATGGTACTTGGCTGTAAGGGCGACCGGCGCCACTGTACGTGCATCTGAGAGCATGTCCAAGAGCATATCCCTTGCCAGCGTCGCTTTGTCCGGCTCCTGGCCGGTGTACGCCGTCGTGGAAACATTATCACCTGATCCCGTATACGCCGCCAGCGTGTGGGCCACGCAATTCTCAGGTCGGTACTCACATCGCGCGTATAAATACTTGCGCAACTCCTGGTCGCGCTCCTTCTCCAATAGCCCAAAAGCGAGTCCCACCGGCGGGAGTAAGTGCACGCTTTCAACTTCCGTAACGCCGTACATCAGCTCAAAGCGCTTAAAAAAGTCATTATAACTGCTCATAATTTTCGCCGGATCGTTGGGGATGACAAGCCCGTCCACAATAGGACCGAACTTCGTGGAGTACTCGCTGGTCGATGTGACCACGTCCATTATCTCGGTGAGCCGTTTCTTACGCAGGCAGGCTGCGAGCTTGTCGTCCGAGGGACAGTTGAGAGCCTCGGCCACCTGGTATGTCACCTGACGAGAAGAGCTCGCTAATGCCCAGTCCGAGAGCGCAGTCCCACTCATCAGAAGGGCGCGATGAAATAAAGCTGCAATTAGAAACTTTGATGTGACGTTATGAACTTTCCATGTGATTGCGTTAGTGCCCGACTGAGGCCCAACTGCAAACATACGTTTTCCTTCTTTGGGGACCATGGGCGAGAGCATCAAGAGGCTGATGCAGGCGGCGCCCGTGCCGTGCCCGAATAAAGTTATAGAATTTGGATCGCCGCCGAAATGTAGAATGTTTTCTTGGACCCAGAGCAGCGCAGCCACTTGGTCGACTAATCCAAAGTTACTGCGGGACGTCGCTTCCAGGCCAACCTTCAGAAAGCCTAGAAAACACAACACCCACCCACATTCACATTTCGCTCGCTTGTTTACAACGCGTGGAAAATTAGCATCTAGGGCTGATCATTTGCATGCAGGGCCTAGCGTTTGAGTTTTCACTTTGTTTTCGTGTTTTCCCCACGCGCACAGCACAAAAGAAGCGCGTGAATGCCTGCGAGTTCTTGGGAAATGAGTGACCTTAAGACGCATGCCTTTGTGTGCGCGTACTCATGCTGAGAAATATAAATTTCCACGGCGGAAATCCTCACATTCGTGCGCGGACAGAACGCATTTCCCTTTCACTCCCAGCCGACATGGGAGACATGTTTCAGGCATATATTTGAGAAATGGCAAAATAAAGTAATGAAAATGAAAGAAATCCATCTTGCTTTGCTTTGAAGAGTGCGCTTCCTTTTCATTTTGGTGTCGAGTTCGGATTCTGCTTTGGTTAATTCGCACGTTGACAAAAAGTAATGTGTCAGCAATTTTTACGCAGTGAGTCTTCCCGTGCTAAGAATAAATGAACGAGGCTGGTATATACCTAAGATGCCCAGACGGAAATTCAATGTAACGACGATCACTTTGCCGTAGGCGGCGAGCACGCTGCCGTCGTATGGGTTGCCCGAACTCCACTCGAAGGAATCGCCGTGGATGTAGACCATAACGGGGTATTTCGAAGTTCGCGCCGAGTTATCTTCTGGAACAAGGGAGGCAATTAAAAATGGTTTCCCATTAGATAATTTCGATAATAACTGAGCCGCAGCCGTGCCTGGTCTGTCGCTTCCGCTGCCTTGCCGGGTATACATATTTCAAATTGACATCAAATTCGGAATTTATTGCTTTGCCCCAGTATAGCAACTGTGTGTGCGTAATCGTAACTTGCTCGCGGCTCTCTATTCCAGAACCTTCACAAGCAATCGACCAATTTCTGAGATTAACTAAAACTTGTTAATTACTTTTCTCTTTAGAACTAGATTCAAGTCAAATACATATCTTAAATATCCAAAATTTAAAACCAAAAAGCAATATTATCATAACAATCATACTATTTTATATTTAAAATGAGAAATACTTAAACCCTAATAAATATGGACATGAATTCTGGGTTAAATTTAATTCCAGTAATAAAAATTTATTTGGAATATTAATTTCAAACCAGCGTTTAATTAAATTATAAATCCATCGCGTAATTTAAATTTATATTATATTTAATCAATGCTGTTCCCCATGAAATTGCAGATATCTACAGTCTTAGAGTGGAAATGGCATTATCCTTTTGGGTTTCCACCGCTAGAGGGATCCAAGGGTGTGAGTCCTTTGAATTTCCTGAGCGGTAACAGCCGGAACTAACCTAAATCAGCGCTGCAGTCGCAGGAGAGATCAATACGCGGAGGCTGCGCAGCGCCGGAAATTCTTTACGCCTTAATTAAAAACTTTAATAGTCGATTAAAAAGCCCATTAAGCCAACAATACAGCGAGCTGGGCAAAAACGAACACGAAACTCGCGCAAAACATGTTACTGACTCATCTCCTCTTATCTCCTGACAACTTAACTGCGTTACTCAATTCTCGCGCAACAATAAAACCTCAAGAGTTTGTTGTTTCCTAATTATTTTCCAACTGAAATATAAACAATTCACAATGCATTTATGTAAATATAAGCAACTGTTTAAAATACTTAAGATACTTAAATAATTTATGATCCTTGCAGTTGCAGTTGCAGTTGCCAAGTTGTACATAGCATCAAATATTTGTCATAGTTTCACTTGTTTCTCTAAACAGCTACTCAATTTATTCCATTCACATGCAAATGAGTGGCAGGGCGTCGAGTGTATAAGAAGACTTAATACCTCGTTGACTTTTGTATGAGCGAGGAATTCTTTTACGAGGGCATTTTCGCCAAAACACTGAAGAAATTATTTGCATTTCATATGAGATTAGTTCCCCGAGGCGGGCGGCTTGCTTGCTTGCTTGCTCCTTCCTTCTATTGTAAAAAGCTTGCTTTGTAACCAAATACTAATTTTATAGCTCGGCTAAACAAAACGGCTTACATTGTAATATTTCGCTTCGTGCCATTCATTCATCTTCATATAAAATAGAATGTTAATAATCGCAATATTCCGGAAAGTACACTTGAGTAACACGATGAATGAAGTGAAAGCGTTATTGTAATGATGAAAAATATGTTTTTAATATAGCCGTCATGTTGGCGGCGCCTTCTTAAGGCTATCGCCTGTCAAACGTGACGAATGAGACGATGTCGCAGGGTAATAGTGATCCAATATTTGCATGCATAAAGCGGCCGCCGATTATGAAATGTACGCGCAAGGCGGTGCATGTAAATTTTGACAGCGCGTCTTCAATATTTAGTGCAGTCAATGGGTTTTATTGACGCGAGAAATTGCTCCATCCGCGAACTCATCCGGCATTAAATTTAATGCCTCTCCCGGTGGGTGCACTATTTTAAATTTCATCCAACGTGTGCACTTTTTGATTGCGCTTTGTTTCGCTTCGTGGGGAATAAAAATTGTTGCTCACGCCATCAACGAAATAAGCAATAATGCAATTGTCTGTTTGCGGTCGGGGCAGCAGCGGCAAAGCACTAAAAGTAATAACGACGACTCCAAGTGCAACCGCAGTACAACACGGCAAAATGTCATACGAATTTTGTCCCGTCCCAAGGCGCCAAATGAAACTCGGTTAGAAGTACTAGTGCTCTCGGTTGACCAAGGAAAGACCAAGAACCATGTATTTCTCTTACAAAAATGTTATCTCAATGGTGCACTAATTGTGATTTTAATTAAATATTAAAACAAAGAAGTAAAAAGGCGAATGATTAAACTTAATTCTTGTTAGAGGGCTGATATTAAACATTAGTGAACTTAAGACAAGCCAGAGTCGCCATTATCCAGTGCTAGAATAATCAGTGGACGTTGTCATTAAGCAGATATGAGAATTTTCCGATGTAGCTGCAACGACCTCGACGAGTTTCGCGATATTATCAACTTGCTTTGCTCTGCCCTGCTTTGCTTTGCTGTGGTGCTTCAGCAAATCCGCAAACATTGCCATCATCAGCCATAATCATCGGCTTGCCGCAACGGGAAATTGTTACCAAATTTTCCGGCGAATAATAAACCGCCGTTTTTTCTTCACTGGGCTGCGATTACGTTTTCACGAAAATCGTTCATATTATGGTCATTTTGTCGTTTGCAAAAAGTTAACATCACGGGGAAGAAAAGATAAGCGCACCCTAAGCAAAACAAAAGAAAGAAAGCAGGCTATTCAAGGATAATTTTAACATTTTGCGTCAGCAAGAAAAATCTGAATTATCAAATATAAAATTCAATAAACTTGTAACTGTTTAAACTTCCACGTGTGGTTGAAAGTTATTTGAAAGCTGTTCGATCAAGAGTGGTAGCGGTCGGTCGGGTATCGGCTGAAACGTAGCAAAGTTTGCGTTTGACCAAAGCGAGAGATTTAATCAGCTCTTTGAATGCGGCTGCCTGGCGACACCACAAAGCAATGACGTGCACGTTGAGGTTCTATATAGGTAGCTGCAGAATAGTGCACAACGCCGCCTTCATCAATGCCTTGCTTGATAACACAACTTGAAACAAAGTTGGTCAGCAGGGACAGCAGCAACTTCTTGACCGGTTAACCATGGAACAATTGCGGTTAGAATATAACAATGTAAAGCACAATATATACCTAATACCTTTGGGAATTGTTTTCGTGAAAAATTTTGACGTGTAAACGCTAAACGTTTTAGGAGGGGTTTATCCTAAATCCTGGCGGATTACCTGTCCGAGGAAATCAGGATAATACCTTAAAACCACGTGTGCAAATGAAATAATAATACATTTTCCTACAAGCACATGTTCACATGCAAAAACAAGTCTTTTCACAACTTTTCAATTTGGATAAAATGTTTAAAGCAATAAATCACGCGATTGTTGAATGCGGAAGACTAAGAGAGTTGAGAATGCGTCAAACAAAGTACTGAGAAGTGCAATGAGAACAGACCTGAAAGAAGGGTGAACGGAACTGAAAGCGTTAAGAAAGCGTGTCGATCCTTGATAGCGCACCATCGTCCATACTAATCAGCTTAGTCAATTTCGCCCTCGGGCCCGAGTTGGTTGCCGACGGGCTGCAAATATATTTACGATGTTGCGCGCCCCCAATTTTCTGTGCTACAAGCGCGCAAAGGGAAAAACGCAACCGAATTCTATTGCCATCCATATATGAGGAGTGCCAGCGTGGCATTAAGTGTTTGTTCGACTCGTCGTCGTTGTATTTAAGCACACGCTGCAGCCAGCAAGGACGAGTTAGTTTCTCGCGCCGGAAACTGCACATTCTAACGTTTCCCATTTTGTTCCGAACGTTAATCCTATTAAAGACCAACAGCAACAACAATACCGCACTCACTGCTACACTCACACTTCCCCAGCAAACAACCTTAACACAACCCGTAGAATTCACAAATCTGTAAACACAAATATCAACGGAAATTCAAATTCAAATACAAACATAGGATAATTTAATGTGTTTATGTTATTTCTTATAGATTTTCTACCATTTCTACAGAAATAAAATGAAATATAACGTAAGTAGGTATATAATTATCTAAAAAGATAATTAAATTTCTATTGAACAGCCGCATTCAGCAATTCTTTATCGCAGAATATAGTGAAAAAGCAGCCATTTATCTTCCCCAGAGGGCGCTAACAAAGCCAATTCTTCTCATTTAATATCAGTTACCTGGGCGCACAATACGTACGCAGAAAAACCGATATTGCGTGGCTTCCTAAAAGAATTCAAACCCACTTCTAACCAGCCCAGTCTAACAAAACAATATTTGTTTCTTTCCTTGCTTCCGTTCATTTCATTCCACGGGCTGATAGACCATCTGTTCCCCGATATTCCTAACTCTTCATCCATTGTTCGACTTTTCCACTTTCTATTCCCATTGAAATGGGAATACACTATACATTCGCATTACTACTCCTTCTTCTCGCGTATAAAATGTAAAACGCAAATACCACACAGTACACCCGAAAGCTGGCTGAAAGGGAAAGCGAAATGCGTGCCAGATTGAACCGAACCGGCTTGGCAAATAGCAACAAACGTAGGAAGAAAGGTGGCTGAGGTGGCGACTCATCTATTCCATGATGTATTCGTAAACACATCACAGCTGACAACGCAACATGCGGAAAATATACACATAAGCTGCCAGCAGGGGAATGTGTTGCGCTCTAATGTATCTTCTTCTACTTCAGGCTTAGTCTAGCGTCGCTTCGTTTTCTTCATCACTGCGCCCGCCGCGACACACACGACGAAAATATATTCGCCACGCATCCAATCTGCATTCGCTTTGCATAAACAATAAGCGAGTGTTTTAAACTGAGTCGTTCCCCGTATTCTTCCAGTGACTGACTGCGGACGCTAAGAAGCTGCGATGTCCTCGGATTCAACGCAATAAAACCAGGAAATAACACGCCGAGGAAATAACCTAGAAAGTGGAGGCGACGTGAACGTAAAACGTAACGAATTCAATAATAAAATCGATCGCGCCATCTCCTTGTCACCACTACTTCTCATCCTAAACGATTTTTAAGTATTTTTCAAACCCACGCGCCACCTACCACAATCTAATGACGTCTTTCTGACAAATTCACTTACTTACGACGAAAAATACGAGTAAAAGTTATTGTATGCTTAAGAAAAGCAGAAAAGGTTAATAATTAGGTTAGTAAAACGCACGTTTCGTGGCTCTCACGCCTGTCAGGTCTGATTTCCCTTAGCGGCTATTACTATTCAGTCTCAGTCCTGAGTCCTGTACTTAGTCTATGACCTTGTTTAGCAATCTTTCCCCAAGTGCTCGAGGTCGAAACAAGCCATAATTGCAAGATGATTAAACTGCTTAGACTCCAACCCTTTCTTATCCTTCACTCAAGACTGCCTACAAGGCGCTAACAACATACCAGGGCAAACAACGCACAACGGACATTCGCTAAACAAGCAGCCCCTGCTTATGCCCCGGCTGGTTGTTGATGTTGCATGTCTGTGCGAAAATATCTCGAAACATTATAAAGGCTTTGGAGGGCTTCGCACAAATAGGATTGCGTTTGGAGAGCTAGAACCAGCGCTTCCTTCGAGCGCAACAGCAAGATTGAGGGGAAGTTCCTTGCTTGCTGGAACACGGGTAGCAAGCGCCGAGATTTATTTGTTTACAAACAATAGAACGCCGACGCATGTTGTGTCCGATTTCGTAACGATATCTATTAGGAGAATCAACTAAGTAGTTACCAGTTATCTTGCTTCCCGACGGCGTTCCACCCGAGATTTCTTAGCAATTTCCGGACGATTGTCAACATTCTCTTTCCTCCCAAGAACTCACAAGCACAATGAGGTTATAAATCAATTTAATTTAATTTCATAGAAGTATGATAATAGCTTAATAAAAATAAAGGTGCGTTCTAAGAGTGATAAAAGAAATAACAGAATGTGTATTTAATTTCCTATGATATGATATGACAGGACAAATTTTTTGCAATGATCATTAAAGCAAAAGCAGAAAGCAATATAAGTTACAGGCGATACGCGTTTGGTTGGTGGGTGGGTGAGTGTAATAGTTAATAACGCGAAAAGTAGATGTAATAAGCGCACTGGCACACAAATATTTCGGCGGGCAAAGCTCTGACCATTAAATATTACGAGGCGGTTGTAACTGAAAAAGGTTATTTTCGGTGTCCGGCCAAGCGCCAGTAGTTCATAACGCAAGGAGCAGGCAGGAGCAAGAAGCATCATCATGCGCCTGCCGTCTCCTCGGTGAGCGCATCTCTTAAGGGACTCATTCCGCCAGCCGGTCACGATCTACGAAGGGCGCACTTCAGCGTACTTATTAGCTCGCCGAACATCCCTCTTCATGAATATTATGCCAACCTAGCAGGATTGTTATTATTTTACTGCCACTGCGTTCTTATTAAATATACTACAGTTTAAATATGCATAACTTGAAAAAGTTTCAGGTATTTTCCTAAGTACCTTTAAGGTTATCTTTTGTATTTCCCTGCGCGTGAGATTGTTTGAAGACTCAGTGGAAAGGTTTTAGCAGATGCTTCCGAACATGAAAAAGAAAAGATTCATACGCAAGCGACCCATTCTTATTATGATATCATGAAATTTTCAACATACGCTCGCCACTTGCCCGCCAACTGGAGAGGATAATATTTTCCAACCTCCCAGCCTCCTTCCTACTACTCTGCCTGAATCCCAAACAATCCTAAACGTTAAACGAACAAAGCAATATCAAATCATATCGCACCAAGCGTTCAAAACTTGCAAATATTGAAAAACCTACAAACATTATTATCCTTTATCTTGGATGTTATCCTGACCCAGAAAAAATACAGAACACCCTATACCATGAATATTTTAACCCTTTTTGAGAGCACACCACCCTTTGCTGATATCTTTGCCAAAGAAATGTGTATTTTTGAGGTCATTTATTGCGGGTGAAGTGCTCAAAGTGCGTCGCCGTCACTTTGCCACTCTCATTTTCATTTGACGTCGCGTCTCGTCGGCTGGAATAAAGTGTAAACTGATGAAGTCTGCTGCCTGCTTTTACTTGATCTTCAACTGAGTTGAAATCAGACTGTGTTGAGTCAAGTTGAGTTTTGTTTCTTCGCGAGAGTGCACTCATTAAGACGCAAACAACGACGATGCATAAATAAGAACTCAATAATGTCTTAGTTCAAGCAAGCAGCCAACTCAAGAAATGAATGGTTTCGGCGTGACAATGTTGGTTATACTCGAGTTGTATCAACCCGAGAAATTCGTAAACATTTTAGCTTGTCTTTAGTCTTTAAGTGACGCTGAAAAGTGCTTAGAAGTGATTCCCAAAACCCAGTGCCAAGCACTTGCCTGCTAACAAGATAAAATTCAGTCTAATTACCAACGCAATTGCTGAAGAAATGTTTAAGAAATGCTTAGAGTTAATTCCCAGCGTCTTAAAGTCACCGTGTGTCCACGAAACCAGGCGTATTTTTAGAATTCTTAAATTAAAACTCGAAGCCAGTCAAGTCAAGACAACGTTGAGAAGACCAAAAATCGTTCAACGCGTTTTTCCTTGCAGACTTTACTTACTTTTACTTTCATTTCACGTTGTTTTCATTTCTTCTATTTTGTTTCCTGTTTGAAAAATGACACGACGATAAAAAGCGTCTAATTACATCCGGTTGAGGCGCAAGCGCAAAGAAAACATTGTATCCTTTGAAAGGAATTTCAAATTTTTAATTGACTTTTTAATACTCTTACTCCTTGCTGAGTCTCATTACGTTTTATTATAACAGATGTACATGTGTTTCAAGCCTTCATCCCTGCTTCCATCTCAGGTCTGCTCTTCTGAGAACGAGCACGGCACGAGTATTTCAATATAAATTTTAATACTTTCCGAAATGAAGCGAACGGAGCCTGAAAGCACGTCCATGCCATCCCAAAATATGAACATCTTTTTGCCAGCAAATTTGCGTTCCTATTCGCAACTGAACTGCACCGAAGAGAAGTGAACTGAAGTTTAGTTTACTTTAGCTACCTTCCTACCTAACATTCATGGCATCACAGATACCTATGTGGCGACCCTGCGCCTCCGAAAATTTCAACGACTTTTCACTCACTTTTACGAGATGCTCATCTAAAAATACGCACACGTACGCTGAAGCAAAGTCGAAGCCAAGCGCCGCATGTAAATTTAAATATTAAACGATTTATTTACTCAACGACAATAATCAACCACATGTGCGAGGGCGATTTCCTTCCTCAAAAAAGAAAATTTTCATAAAACCAAAGGATAAATCTCAATTCATTCGTGTTATTTACGAACAAGTGTTTGAGGGATAAAGATGTAATGTATAACATTTTCACTTCATTTATCAAGGCTGCGTCCCTTCTTCTACCACCCACGAGATAAAGTAAGTTAGCAATTATAGCAATTTAAGGGGTGGATGGCCGAGAACGCTTGAATTATTGCGCACGCTAAGATTATACGATTAGGCAAACTAATATGGAAATGCGAGCCATGCTACCGACGTGATGCTATCGCACAAAGGCGGAGAGCCGGAAATATTACGCGAAAGCCACCCCACACGGGATGCGCCTTTTCGGGACGAACACCATTCATACATTTTCCCGCGAGTGAATTTTCTCCCGAAGGTACGTGTTCTGCATGCGCGACTGACTATTCAGCCGCAAATTGTCGCGCGAATATGAACATGAGTATGCAGTTCGCCTGGAAGAGTCAGTCAGTCAGTCAGTCAGTCAAAGCGGAAAACTTTGAAGCCCTGTTGACACTTTAATCCTATTATCGAACATGATAGATGATGGACGGCGCGTCGGTTAATTATAGCGCCCAGAAGCACACAAAAAACGAAAACAATTTCCTCGAAATCCCGCTCTTGTGTACAATTTGCTAATAGCATACACATGCCGAATGCACAAATAGATACATACTCTCCTTCGGCTTCAATTTTATAAATAGATGCAACGATGCAGTTTGCTGCACTCTCTCTGAGTTTATTTTTACTCTGGGTGCATAGTGATTGTGTTACATTACGTACCTTGCAGCGGAACGTAGATGTTCAGGTAGAGACAATCTTCGGATTGATTCTGGAGGAGTTTGAGTAATCGCGCGAAGTACTCCTTGCGCTGGGGGTCCATGCTGGCGACGTCCGGCAGTTTCTGGGGACAGACAGGTCCCATCATGTTGGCGCACTTGACGCCGGCCCACGAAGGCGCACTCCCCGGCGGCATAAACCTGCAAGAAACAATCAAACTTGAGTTTACTGCTTGAATCACTGCACTGCAATCCCTCTCAGCCCATAAACATGCAACTTTAACCTATAAACAGTGCACCGGCGGCCGTTTCTTTTCGCTCGTTACAATGTGTTATAGCAATCACATCTTGCCATAAATAATATACTTAAGAGTAGGTACTTCAATCCCCAGATAGAACAAAGCAAAGGAAATCAGGACAAAAATCCCCAGAAATATGTTAGTAACGTGTTAGTACGGCAGTTGGTGATTTTGAATGTCAGTGATACCAACCTAAGTTCACCGATTGGAGGCGCTGCGTACGGAATCCCCAAGTACTGCTCAACGCTGGGCAGCTCACGGTTGATGCGGGGCTCAACGATGACACCCTGTACGACTCCCTGCTTGAGATGCACCTTCCGGCCGTACTTCTTGCTGCTGTGCGTGTATCCCGTGTCAAAGTTGCAATTCTGGGCACGCACGCCAAGAGCGCGAAAGTCACTCGAGAGCACTAAACTCAGCAGGCCGACCACGGCCACCGCCGCCGCCGAGATAAACTTGCCCATGTTTGCGGCAGATCAACAAATCCCACATCGCACGATTACATTATTAATTCAATTAGCGAGCGATGGCAGGAAAAAAACGAATCCGCGTAAACCGCCGACTAATTGCTGCTGGGCTTCGATGCGCGGCTGTTTTGCAAGTAATCAATCGCAATTAATCATCAATAGCGATCGTATCGCTGCGGCTGAAGCCCCCGAATAGCGTAATAGAGTGCACTCGTATTCGGATTTGGATTGCGACTCGGATTCAGGTTCGCATTCGCATTTCGCAATAGTTCACGCACGTATTCAGAGAATCGAGCAAATTGTTACGTGTTTGTGCCTGTCGAATCGAATAGAACAGGAAGAGACTTGCAACTTTACTGATAATAAACCGTCGCGTGGATAAAATGCATTCGCAACCAGCAGCAGCACATCAGATGCCAATCATCAAACGTTCACATGTACTCATAATCAATATTATACTAATCCGAGCTGTTGGGGCGAAGTGCACTTGATGTGTCTGTGGGATGAGTGTAAAATTCGTTATAAATTATGTAGATGTACACATTTGCAGCGTTAATTAATCCATAATTACGCATCCATGCGCACTTTTTATTATTCCCCGAACGCGCACATCGATACCGAATAAACCCACAATAAAGCAATTCCAATTATACTCTGTTTAATCAGATTTAGCCGAATTTAAAACGCATATTGACAATAAATGTTTGGTTAGTTTTTCTAAACTGTGCCCGACACGATTGCCCAGTTGAGACTGAGCCGTGCAAAGCGCTGAGTCGGGTTCGGCACGCGCATGCCAAGCAGTGACATTTTTCCGCTGAACTATTTTTGGCAATTTGCCTTGCCGTACGTACACGCATTTATGTTTACGCGTAGAGCAGAAATAAACACACGACATGCATACTCTGAATCGCTGATTGTGAGAATCTTGAAGAAATCACCTTTCTTAACGCAATCTTATTGATTTTTGTATGCGTTTTCCAATCTTCTTGTGTGGTATTTGCACAGACTGCAAGGCTAGGGTACAAGACACAAGACCAAACATAGTAAATAAGTAGCAAATCTTACTTCTTACTTGCATTAAGCTAAAATTAGATGACACTAAGATGGGCTGGAACAGATGTTGGAAGGCTGCATCGCGCAGCATCTTTATTTTATTGCAGACATTTCTGGGCATTATGCTATTTATAATAAATCTCCAACACAAGCAGCAACAGCAGCAGGATGAGCTCAGCCGGCCTTCTAACAGGAGCAAATCCAGTCAACACTCCGACTCGATTACTGGGATAGAATAATAAACAAATCAGTTGCTATTACTCTCCTGTAAAAGCAGCGCAGCGCGATGAAATAAAACTCACAAAAACTAAAGTAAAAAATAACATTTTTAAGAAGATAATTCGATTCAAAACTAACAAAACTAAACTGAGTCATAAATCAAATCTAATTGCAATTAAAGCTTCATGATCAAAGAAGATTAAGAGCATTTGAAATCAAGAAATTGAAGAACTACCTCGAGCATGCAATCCGCGAGGGGTCATTAGTATCACTCAGAAATAATATGATAAGTCGACTGCAATTTGGATTTTCATGCGTTTTCAACTCTATTTGCTCTTACTGTGGCTGCGTTACTGTCGGCAAGCAGACTAAACGGAATGCAAAGGGCTAAATGTCATAAATAATAGCGGAATATGAAGTAGATTATAATGCATGAATGCATCACACGAATGCATCATTTGATAAATGCGCGCAGCTCGGCAAAGAATATGCCCGCTTCCAAATGGATATCATGATTTATACGACTATCTGCCTGCGAGGAGCCACGGCCAGACTTGTTTTCTCCGAGTGGATAACGAGAAATTGATTGCGCATCGAGTAATTGTTGCTCTTGTGATTAATCTTGCTTAAAATTGATTAGATTCATGTACAGTGTACACATAGAAGTAGTACTAACATCTAAAATAGACAACACTTTTACGCTTTTATTATTAATGAACTTAGTGCATCATCCACTGGCTTACCTGTAATCACATTATCTCAAAGTCACTCTGTCAGGGTGAATCGCCCGTTGGCGTCGTGATGACATAAAAATAAAATCATTATGCTAGGCGTTTTCGTATTACAGGGCTCGTTCCATTTTTTGTGAGAGCGCACCCTTGGTTTTCGAGTCGTTCCTGCAAAAATAAATGACGGACCGTAATTAAGGGCATTAATCTTATATAAAGGTGTCGTAAAACGGCGCTGGCGTCGTCGGCGGTTGGCAATATGTCCAGGATTTTCCAGCCAGTATTTGTAGTTGCTGCTTGTGCTTCGGCGGCAAAGATTGAAGGAAATAGAAGAGAATGAATGGCGCGTTATAAAGTGTAGGACGCGAGTTATGTCGCCACTGTACGCTTCACTTCCGGTTCGAGTGCATATACCTTCACGACGCGCCGCAATCAAGCCAATTGATCGCAGCGCCCAATTTGGTGATCCGGATATAAAAATGCCCGAATGTTCCAAATGTTTTCCATCTCTTGCGCTTGCATGAAAAATGCCAGTGATATATCGAAGTCGTCTTATGTCATTTTTACTTTTAACACCGCCACGTTTTATTTGATTCTTTGTTCGGTCGGAGTGCGCCGTTGGCACGCACTCGTGAATGCAATTTCTCTAGCAGCGTGGCCCCAAGACCCTTACGTCTTTATCAGTGCTACCTTTACCGGCGCGAGCTTCCTTTGCTTTCCGCGCGCGCACTTTAACTATTATTTTTCTTTGGACGCGCATGCAACATGCAGGCTAAAGCCTCACAGGAGAAGAAAGAGCCAAGACAGTACAATGCAGGCAAAGAAAAAGTGGCAAGAAAGAAGAAAAATAAGTTTAGAATGATGGAAATAAAACGGAAAGGAAGCCGAGGCTGGAGCAGAAGCAGAAACCTACATTGGAGTGGACCCTACCGGATTTCCGTATGAACTACGCGGCCCACGAGTGGAAACAAGGAGATCATTTCGGCAAATTGCTCGCTGGCAATGTATGCAAAGCATAAAAACTTTTCGCATATTCCATTCCGTGCGCACTATTCGTTCAACGCAAAGGCAACACGTGAAAAATGAACAACGCAGGCGGTGGAAAGCAGCCAAAGAGACAGTCGTACTGAATATTCTATACGGCTGTGTTCTTCGAATGCCGCAGAATGGCGTGTTGTTTCACAAGGTGTGTGTGAAAAGGCCACGAAATGACACAACGACGATGGCATTACGCTGGATGTGCGTTCTAACAATGATGTTAACTGCACATACAAGAATACCTGAAGTAAAAGTTGCGACACCCTTTTCACACATTTTCAGAGGAAAAACTCCCTCCGCAGCCCGAAACAAAAAAATAAACTTTTAATGACGCACGGTTTAAATTACACGCGCGTTGCTGGTGTAACTTGCGAAACGAGTGCGACTGGAAACATCTCTCTATTATTCAGGTGCGAACTACAAGACAACCCTTCAAGTTTTATTTGATCCTCAAACAATTTTAATTAAAATGTTACCAAATTTAATAAAGTCTGGTTTACATTTTGTATAATCAATTATAATAAATAAATATCAAAGTTTGCAAATTGCATGCGGTAATTGAGAAATTAATTAGAGAGTTGTGCAAATTAATTTAATTATAATTAGATTGTGCAGTAGTAGTTTATGAACAAATAAAGATCTCGTTAATTGCATTGTATTAGCGTGTTCAATTAGTTGTTTCTGTGGTTGGTTGGAAGACAAGGTTGAACATGGCTTGCGTCTCAAGTGAATAAAATGCCCAGCGCGTGCCCTTTTCAGCTATTATCCTTCGTCTCAGCTCACAGGATCCTCATCGGCGTTGACGTGACAATCATATCTGAGAACGCGGACAGGACGGCGTCGTCATCATCGCCCAAGGAAAGGCGAAGG
>NBZA01001402.1:55616-79167 GCA_003054995.1 Aleochara bilineata
GGCATGAAGGGGCAGCCGCCACTTCCGGCATGGCAGGAAAAACGAACGAACGCCGCCTGACAGACTGACTGACTGCGCGCATTTGTCGGCGGCAGGCGTGAATTCTCGCGCAAATGCGAATCCCGGCCAGCAACCAGCTGAAAAGTTATCTGTTTAGTTATTTTACGCCCTTCCGCCCTTCCAATATAAATTTCCTTTAATGGATTTTAATTTACTCCTAGACCCACAACCACATCGCCCACTGCTACAAGTTAAAGTTCAACTTTGTCATATTACCATTAAAGCAATATTCAGGCGCATGTAGCCATACTTGAGAGGAAAATCAGTGCTAAATTTCATAAACACAAGCAAAGTTTATAGAATAGAAGAGGCAGCCATATTGGGTCCTGAAACGTCGACGTAGTGCATACACTCACCGCTGGTGGAGGCACAACACGCATGCGTGTTTTATTGATATGCAAATGCAATTGGAATTTCGCTGGCGGGCGAAATGGCACACAAAACAAAACAGCACACTTCCTGTTATAGCTTTCGTTTCGTTTCATTTCATTTCGTGGCTGCGGAGTACTGATGACTGCGTTGCATGCGTCTGCTTGTAAGCAGCGCTCGAATATCTCTATCAATTCCATTTGTTTAATGATATCTCGTCGTGCGGCGGAAATGTCGGAATGTTCATTATATTAATTAAATTTATTATGATTATTTCAGTTTATATTTGTTTAAAAGGCACACAAAGCAGCATATGCCATGTGTGGATGTATTTGCGTTTCATTACTTTAGGAATATGTTGACGCTATTCGGTACTGTTCTGTTTATCTTTTTATGGTACACACGACGCGCTAGTTTCGCGTTGAGATAAATTAGCAAATGAGCGCATTTACGTAAATTTCAGCTGGTATCGTGGAAATCTAACAAATTAACAGTAACTCGCTTTCTGCTGCGTGCCCGCCGCGTGGGGGCATAACGTTCGTTATTGTAATTAAACCAATAAAACTTATCGGGGTGCGCGCCTCTGTACGCGATAGTAATTTGAATCGGTGCGGTGTAATTCCCATGTAATACACATGCAAGCTTTTTCCTCAGAGAGCCGCAGAGAGAAAGTAAGCACAAGTCGGCGTCGGCGGGCTTTTAAAGTCACGTATGCAATTAGCAATCCTGGCCGCCGCAGCAAGCACTGCAGGGGCGGCAGCCAATAATGAAGTGATGGTGGTTTGCGTTCGCTGCGCGCTTAATGATATTAAAATAAATGCTCCATGAGCACGCAACAATATTAACTCAAGCTTTCTACTTTTGCCTTTGCCTTTTGCTTTTCCTGTTAGTTTAAAGCTGCCTTCACAATCCTTTACACCAAATCTCATTTGCATTTGAGTTTCCATTCGGATTTATTTATTTATTTGTAGAAGAAAATCCAAGTGGATTGATACAACCGGAAAGCACGACACGACACGACACGCCGCATTCAGTATTTTAGTTCCACGTTCAACTTGAAATGATGTATGCAGATGGATGAGAAATTCGATCCTTGCATGCGTTCGTCCTTATTCTCCAAGTAGATTTCAGACTTTTCTCCACTGTTCTGACAGCCGTTTTACTGTTTCCTTCAATCACATAAAAGTTGTACGAGAAACGTCAAGATCATTTGCAAAAGCTAACATATCAAACCATACGCCAGAGCGGGGCATAAATGTATCGTAAGCATGATGATAATGACGCAACTCTATCGCTGATGGCTTCGTATGATTAATGGCCAGCCATAAAGTTCAAGAACGAGGCGAAGAAATAAATTGCCATTTGTTCATTTGCTTCATTAGGTCTTTTTATGGGCGGAGGTGCGAACGCAACGGGGTTCAAACTAATTGAAGTACAGCTGGCTCTGGAGCTTCGATAGGGGTCGGAAGCAATAATGGCGAGGATGCGACAGGATGACTTGCGAATACGCCACTCTACCTACTCTTCTTCCTTTAGCTTGCCGTGCCAGCAACGCCGGAGTAGAGAAAAAAGACGAATCTATAGATAGAAAAAGCTCATTTTGCAAACAAGCACATAAGGCCTATTGAGGGAGCCATAAAAGGCGACGGTTCTGGTGTTCACCATGTTTTAAAACACTTTCCCAGTGCCATTGTCTTGGCGCCTCGTTAGCAATGACTATTCTTATAAAAAACCGATAATTACAACCTTCTTCCCACAAAATGTGGTTTGGAATTTAGTATAATATAAGAATCACCAACGCAGCTGCTGTTTGACAATATGTCATTGAGTCCTTCGTCTCAAGACGAAACAAGACAACCCCAACCACCCAACGCCTCTGATGATTATTTATTCAGAGTGGCCTTTGCTTCATCATGATGCAAGGATCGTCGTCATCTGCATCTGCTTAACGGCGAAGCACTGGGGAATAAGCAAACACGCGTTTTTCTTCCTGCAGATTCCAAATGTTAGTCCTTAGTCCTTTGTCCTCCGTGCTTGCGCCACCAATTTTAATGCTTTATAAAGTACCCTCCTCTAAGCACAAGCTCGTCTTGAGGGAATTGGTTTAGCTTGGTTTGGGTTACTTGTTTCTGGTGTTTCTTGTGTGCGAACTATCCGCAAGTGTATACCACCCACCAAGCGCCGCTGTTCGTAATTGGGGGCGACTCAATGTGCAAGGATGGGTACCGACGGCAGTTAAAATAATGAGGCGCGCTGTAATAGTGCGGAATGCGGCGTCGCATAATAACGCGAATTGTATGAAGGGATTACCATCAAGCAAATTGCCGTCACCTACCAGCACCCCGACCCCCAGACTCTGCTTCATCATCGTAATAAATGTTCAGCTAAAAGTCTCTTCATGTTTCTCACAACAAGTAAAGAAAATCAATGAGAAAACTTAATAAGCTAATAAAATACCGAACGCCAATCAAGTATTTTTACAACCGGACATAAAATTTCATTATTTTGTTGTCTTTGCGTCTGAAGCACGGCGCGACACAGTGCACACGCTTAATTGAAAATTCCAGGAGCAGTTGAAGTGACTTCATTAAACAGCAGTAAAACGAATCCAGTGCACATCCATGCATTCGTACCCGACCAAATATGTACGACCAAGCTACCAAATACCCATTGCTGCGGCAAGCATGCATCCCGCTGATACGGCAAATATGCACTTAACCCAAACATTAATACACCAAATATCGCCGTCGAAAGGATGCGTGCAAATACAAAAATTAAAATTTCAGCCAACTAATTAAAACTTTCCCCATAGTGAAATGGACGCATGCATGGCAGTTAGTCAAGAATTAAACGAGTTAATCCAGTTACAAGTGCAATTTTTGGCCGCTGCGCAGCGTTATTATGTAAATAGTGCTCGTTTAAAGCAGAATTTGTAGGTCATCACAAAGCTATAAGCACATTAAATGCAGAGGAACTTCGTATATCTGTGAGTTCAGTTGACTCTCGGTCGTCTGAAAAAATGAGGGTTGAGCGTAGAAGATCTCTTGGCAGTCCTGAGGGCGCTCGATGCCAACTTGCAAGCGGCAGGACACCTAGAATTACTCATAATTCATTCCAAGTTATTAAAAATTATTTTATTTCTTGGTAGCTTGTCGCTTTTCCGGCCGTTTAAACCCTTAAAGAATGAAAACTTTAGAGAAGAGAGAGAATTCTTTATGTTTAGAAATTATTTAAGGTTTAAGAGAAACTTTCTTGATTTTGTTAATTTCAAGGATAATTTAACATTTCTTATAAAACATAAAATAAATCACAAACACTCTGTAAATATTCATGCTCGTGGATAAAACTAAGAGGAAGAAAAACCTGGTCAGTCATCCGTGAGGAAATACGGTCACGCTTTGGGTGAGTTGCTGCTGAAGCGGCTAGAAGAGAAAAACTACAACTATATTGTCGCGTTCTATTCTAACCTACACGCCTAAATGCTAGGAATGAGCGAAGAAAAAGGACGAGCGAATGAGAAAGGCATCCCAGCCGAATAACTGCCGTCCGGTCACTGGCGAACGAGCGCAAAAACTAGAAAGATATCTCATAGCCGAGCCAAAACTTGAAGATGTAAGAATATGGAAGATGAAATGGCGGCTCGAAGGATATTCGCTAACAAGACGCCCGAAAAATGGCCATCAAATTATTTTCTGTTTAATAAAACCCCTTGGTATATTTGAATTTTCCAGAAATTTATTTCCTGATATTTGCCCCACTACTAAAAATATATTATATTCGCATCAATCATAAAAGTTTAAAACAACGTCCATGTTGGGCAAAATAAAATTCGCTAACGCAAAAAAGTTTTTCCAATAATGGCGCGGATCAGAAATGTTTTATGCTCATTCAATGCAGGCTGCAGTCTAGAGTCTCGACAACACATATGACCAGTGCAGGAATTTTCACAGAGCATTTGCCTTGCTGGTGAATTCAAAAAATTTCTTTTATGTCCCAAAAACCAGATTTATCAAGTTTTTAGTCAAATACCTTTCAGAAACAAATTAATAACACAATAAAAAAGTACAAAAGCTAAAAGTATAGTTGGAGTACAAGAATTCGGGTGAAAAAATTAAGGCCTTTTTGCGTGTGCTATTAATTAAATTACAGCTTGTTTTTCTCGGGGTTGAAGCACTCAGCAGAGGTGAAATGTACGGAGAAAGCCAGAAAAAGATCCAAGACAAGCAGGGATGCTCTTAGTGCACTCTAAGACTAGCGAAGACTCGACAGTTTCGACTTAATAAGCTCGGCCCGAACCTCCCTGTCTGCCTCCTTCCATTTCCTCGACCTGCTACTCAAGCATTTTGTCGATGGATGAACTACCACTACCAACCGCCAGCACCACCACCACCACCACTAGTACTGCAAGTGTAACCCGGTTGAAATTAATTTACTTTTCAGACTTTTCTTCTCTGAAAATACAACTTTCGTAGAAGAAGAAACAAATAATCATTCGTGAAATTTCGGTAAGCTGAAGTTAAATCTATGATGTAGCAAAAGGTATTCAACGTACACAAACACTGTATTCAACGTACACAAACACACCTACAGTTTTCACGGAACATTTAGCTGACTACCTCTGGAAGATCCCCAAAGCAAACGACCATAAACTAAATATACAAACGCGTGTGCAAATCTAGGCACATGTGCCAGAGTTGTTTCAAAACTTTTGCCACCCTTGCGTGTTCTGCCTCCTCTGTCTTTCTCCCTCCTTGGTTACTGTTGCAATTCCCTTTTACTTAGTGGAGGTAGAGGTATGTACGTCTTGTCTGCTTTTCCAAAAAAGCCAAGTCGATGTTCCGATCAATCTCCTCCGCGCAGGGATTTCCAAAGGATTTATGTTAAATCCTGTTAGCCCTTGTCTATACATCCCAGCAGGCTGAAGCCATTTGTTTTATTTGAACACATATAGTATAAATATTGCTTCCTCAATAAGATCACAAGCAGGAACTGACAACAAATTTGCCCCCATATTAAATTAAATTTGCTTGCTCCATAAAAAGCAAGCACTTTTGAATGATTTGAGGTTATGTGGCAAATTGCTTATATAAATATGCAAAATAGAATAGCATGGCCACTGAGAGCACACTTGCGTGAAATGGCAACGCTCTGCTCTGGTCTGCGCCCCGTCAAGAGCACTGGAGGCAAGTGGCTGAAGAACTAGTTCCATCTTGGGCATGAATTAATTTTCAGCTAAGGCGAGCCAGAGATAACCCGCCAGAACCCAAAGGTCATCCATATTATAAGGTTAACGGAATACATTAGCCCAGCCAGCTTGCAATCCTTAGCAGTGGTACTGGATCTCGCGCTCACTCAGCCATTGACATCCCTTGCCAGACATCCCTCAAGAAATATAATATTACATGACTCTGGCCTTGCCGAGCAGGCTCGTGCTCATTTTTCGCGCAGTGCTTCATTTCGCATAAAATATAAATATGGACGGGAGGACACCTGCCTGGGGAATAGTCCTGGAAATTGTTTCGACACGCCAGAACCAGGAACGCCGTGTATAATTAGATGGGCTTGATGGAAAGCACGTAAACGCCTCGACGCATTCGTCAAAGATTTACAAATGAGTGCGAATGCTCAGCTGCCGTTTCTGGCTGGAAAGCAGGAAAAGTTTTATTCGCGCGTCGAGGGAAATACGCGCCGAGGTCGCACTTGCAACGCAGATTGTTTCAACTTGATTAATTGCAAAAAGTTTGCATTTGCGGCGTGCGCCACGCCACGCTCAGCATTTTAATGCTAATAATGTTAATAGGTCATTGATATACAATGACTTTTCAAAGATTGATGATGTTTTTCTTTAATGAACCAGCCAACCAATTCTTCTTTTGTAGCTTAAATCATAATATTTATAACCTCATAACACGGTTTCAAAAAAGTTGTTTTTTCTTCTATCACCGGCTAAAAGAAAGTGTAATTAAAATCAGTGCAAGGAAAAACAGAGATTAGAACAAAATCCGTAAATGCGCGCGAATGAAAACAGTAAAACTAAATAACCAATAAAAGGATTTCGAGCGTTCGCATCCTGTTTGTAATCCGCGCCGAGCCGCCCTCGAACAGGAAGAAAGTACATTACAACTGCCTAGAACTGCAAGGAATTAGGGCAGAGTGGAAGAAAAGCAAGATTCGAAGTGAACTAGAAATGTGTACGCAACAACTAAATACCGGGTTGCCTTGGCTTGAAGCAAGCATTTCGTTCCATGTTATCCTTCGTCCTGTCCTTGAGCAGAACCCTCAGCCAAACCCTAAGACAAACGCTACAACCGAGTTTGAATGCTACTTAAACAGCAATCTGTTTTATACTAACAGACTAATTGCTTCGTTTCTCTCTTCCATGCGGCGTAGCATTCGTCGTGTTTAATTAATTAACTAAAAATCAATTAGAAATAGTTATTACTACGACTAAAGTTTAAATACCCTTACGCCACGAAGCAAGGGTGTGATTTTGCGAAGACATTAAAACTGTAAGGTTATGTAATACAAAACGAGGAGCGAATGTTTGCCACGTCGGCGAAATGTGTATTCAATAAGAGGCGGCAATATGACGCTGACGGCAGCAGGAGCAACATTAGAAAAGTTTTTAACGCGCTTCGTGGGCCCTGACAAGGCAAAACTTTGATGCGATTCCACAGAAAATTACACTACATTCACGGGTGGCAAGACGGTCATAAACAGCAACAACCCCCCAAATGCAAGTTTTATTATTTATTGTCGCGTAATGATTTAATTATTGGACATTTCGCGCCCCGGGAAGAAAGCGAGCACTAATGCGCATCCGGATAAGTTTCCCGCGTGGCTATCGCAGGCGCGAGCAACTTCTTAATGGATAATTATAAAAGTTTAGCAGGAAGCGGGCAACTATGCTTTGCGAAAAATTTAAGTAAGTAACTTTACGTATATTTACTTAAAGTTTAGCGTAAATCTTGTAAGATTTTTACAAAGAAAGCAGCGCTGAAAACGTTATTTATTTATTGCACATAATGCATACTTTCCAGGCTCTTTTCTTCCCGAATAATAAATATATATTTTAATGTTGCTGTCATCGTAAACCTAAGCATTGTGGCTGGCGCTGTTGCTGATTAAAATCAACTCGTGTGCATATCCTAAAGGCATCGAGGCAGCGAGTTTCCTTCTTCAACCGACCTCTTTTCCTTTAAACTCATAGTAATATTTTTCATTTTATTACAAGTAATGGAATATTTAATTTAGTGCAATTTTATGATATTATTAATTCAGCCAACTTTACACACATTTCCTCATATAACCCGACTGAAATTCTATAATAATTCAAAAAATTTGTTAAATTTTCCATGCCAACTCTAACCGTAGAACAATACTCAATAATAAAAGTGATTGCTTTTTGGTGTGGATTTTATTCACTCGCTTTCCACTTTTTATTGACGGCTATTTATCGAACAAAGCTAACGCATTCAGTCTTCGCTATTTATTAATCGCAGTGTGTGTGTTTTTAATTAAAACGTACAAAATGCCAAATAGCGATGAAAAACCAAAACACTAGTGCTATTTTCTCTCGAAAGATTAGTGATGATGGAAAGCCGCCGCACGTTATAGAACAAAATACAAGCACGGCTTATGAGTGCGTAATCGATTTTTATCCTCTGTGTCGCTCACCAAAACACACATTTCACTCATTAAAGCAGAGGACAGCGGCAGGGATCTTGATTTATTACGCGCGTGTCGTTTAATAGTCCTTCCAGCGGATGGCTTCATCCGTCCTTGAACTCAACTCAGCGCATCGACGAACAATTTCCTCGTGTTCGCCGAAAAAGCAAAGCAACCACAGCCACGCACAGCTGGGGTGAAAACTGTGCCAACGCGCCGATGCCACAGTGGCGAAATTAAAATCGGCTTCACGTTGCTTTCGTCCTGATTATTCCGCTTTCTTCCTCCGCGCCCATGCGATGGGAAAAGAGGAAAGAAGACGGCTTTTCGCTATCCTATCACCAGTGCTATCCTGGCATTACTTAAATGTATGATTAGTATTAATCGTAGTTGGGTTTTGCTCAGCTTCAGAGCGCGGCTTCATTAAGAAACGCGGCATTCGTTTAAGATTCAGCGTCGCTGGCTTAGAGGGAAAACCAGTTAGCGCTGCTGTCAGCACTGATAATTAAAATAAATAGTCGCGCAGCGATGTTCAATCTCCCGTCTAAGAATGATTGAGTATTTTCCAAAAGATTCTTCATTGCTTCATTGGAATTCAGCAAACATATTTCGCAATAAATTATCTTCGCTGCGCAGCGACGGGGAAGAAATTGGAGAATTGCTGAAGTAAACAGACGTGTTACACAATCGGCTAATTTACGAAATGCAGCGCATTGTAAATCACTATCGCAAAGTCGCAGTGACCGCAGGATTGTATTGTATTTCTGCTTCTGAAGGAAAGACAATGCCGGAAGAAGCGTATGCATTTCACAGTAACAAAACCTCCTTGCCGGATGCTGATCCTTCGTTGGCAAATATGGAATATCCGGTCCATGGTACTGAGTGCTGAGCTAACAATCACATGTTTGAGCTGCTTATATATTCTCCTTACGTTGCATACAATAGCCAATGACGATTTTGCATTTAGAATTTGGTTCGGAGTTCAGGTCTTCAATTAATTTCAGTCTTAATTCACTTGCAAGTTAATTACCAATAGATAATTAATAATGTATTTCACAACACGTCGCATGGGAGAAAAAGAAATAATCGAGAAGGATTTCAATTTAGTTTGATACATTTGGTTCCCTGCTTCCCAAGAGCATATTTTTCTTGAAGCATGCACCAGCACCTGTAATCTATCATATTTTTTCATCCCTCTTCCATTTGCTTGCTGTCTGCCGCGAAAACATGCGAACTCGTTAAAGAAAACGATTTTTTACGCCGCGATGACTTTCCCTCACCTGCGCTAGCACGTCGTTTGTTAGACTTCCTATTATTATTGTCTGTGTAGATGACATGACAACTTGTCCAATATGATGGATAATTTAAATAGTGGTTCTCCAGAAAAATTCGCACTTATGTGTAAATAAATCTCTTGAAACTTTTCCTCAGCACGCACACTTAGATCCAAGTTAAACTATTAAGTGAAAAGTGCTCTTGATTCTACTTCTGCCTCAAGTTTACTTTGTTGAATTATTACACGATATAAACATAGATGGCTGGCTGAATGCAGGTAGCCCTAGAGCCTGGCCAGGCAAGAAAAACAATTTATAAAAGTTGATCTAAAGTTGAAATAAAGTGAGTGCAGAAAGTGGAGTAGCGCTTCAATGAGGAAGAAACAAACGCACTGGTACTTCCGCTCCCAGAACTAACTTGAACTGAACTAACCTAACCTGACCTGGAAAGATTATATTTCTTCTTGAATCAAAAGAAAAAATAATTTGTAAATAAATTCCTTGAAGGATAATCAATAATGGCTCACTTTTTCTCTTCCTTGAGTTTTTCTTGTTAGCGCTGTATCGACAGTGAGAAATATCTGAGGGAAAACCCAGTCGGAAAAACCCAGAAGCCTGCTTTACCTCCGGGAATTCCAAACTCCAGACAATAAATGAAATACTACCGAATTCCTTCAGCATTATTCTGCTTCCAGAGATATTAATAAGATTAATGACCCGCGAAGGCGATAAAGATTTATTTCCGGTTTATGCAGAATCGCAGTGTTTGAAAATATTTCTCCTGAGGTTAGCTTGAGGTCAAGAGGGTGATTGTTAAGTTTTGTCTTGAGAAACTTGCGGTGAGAACATAAACGTATAAGTTACATGTTAGTATCTTACGCTCAGAGGGCCTTAGCCTTTGAATTATTAAGCTGGGACAAATAATAAGCCAGCGACGAGTAATTTACTTTAATTGCCTGAGATTAGAAGCTCCTAAGAACGTATATAAACTCTGCCGACAATTGTGGGCCGGCTCATATTTCAAAGGGGAACCAGCATCAAATAATTCATGTTCTACTAATAAAAAGTCTGCTGATGCAGAATTGTTTCTTGCATTTGTGCAGCCTTAAATGAAGAGTTTCGTTTCCTTTTGTAATTTATGAGGACAAATGCGTATTTCAAGTGCGTACAAATTTTAAACGATTTGTCAAGCACTTGTCACATCCAGCTCATCCCCGCGCTGAATTACAAACAAACCAAAAAATAATATTTATTTTAATTCGAGTGTACGCAGTCGTGTGGAAAAATGTGTTTAAAGAATGATGTACTTGTACCCTGGGAAAATGGTTAGTCCAGTTGGTATAATGAACTAATTTTTTGCCTTTCCGCAAATTGCTGGTTACATTTATTATTTACTCAACACTGATTTGAAATGAAATAAAATATGCAATAATAAAGCAACCAGCCAAAGAACGATGGAGATTTATTCACGTAGAAAACTCGCGATCTAAATCCAGTCTATAATGCAATGAATCTCCAGGAAAGTAAAACAATTAAAATGGTTTTTGTTCATTTTCTTTGCTTTGTCTTTGCGCTTGCGTTTTTCTTGCGTGTCCTGTTCCCTCTCCCCTTCGGTGAGCGTTGGATTGAATTGCTTTGGAAATAGATTGATTGCAAGTCGATCAGGAAACCAGAGAAACTGCTGGGAAAATTTCCGATTCCATTCAATTAAGTTACATTTAAAAGGAAAAATTTTAAATGTAAACTAACTGAGCTTCAGCTAACAAGTATTGATTATTTAGTAATTTACTTAAAAAATCAATTTTTGGAATCGTAGAAAATACCTACAAGAATGTTTAAGGGTCAAACTTTAATTCCGTTAAATTCAGAGATCCACTTCGTTTAATAATTCACAGCTTTGACCCAACTACGTTTCTCATTAGTCAACTTACATTCTTGTGATTCTTCCTGCCTGCCAACGACATTTCCTCATTAAATCTCGTTAAACACATTAATTAACTCCTTTCTATTCCAACACGTCAAACTAACTAATTAATAAAATAGTTAATTATCCAAAATATCGCTTGCAAGTTGGCTTCTTTATTATTCTCTTTTTAAAATCGCCCTAATTATTAATGTGCCTCAAACAACCGCCTCCCTACAGGCCAATTATTATTTTATTACTGAAAGCCTAATTAATTAGCGACTGAAATCCCGCGAGTTAATTTTTGCCCGCTTGGATCACGGCTGAGAGTGCAAAGTGCAAAGAGTTTAGTGATTCATTCCACGCACAAGTATCTAATAAAGTTCCGTCTTCGTTCTCGGAGTTCATTCGCGAGTAATTTTTCTACTTCATGGGCGCCATTCGCACACTGCTTGCCTGCGACTTGATGATGATGTAGTCAAATAATTTATATTCCGTCGATGTCGACGAACCGCAACTAAAGTTAATAAGACGTGCCCGTTCCGTTTGCAGCGATGTGCATTCGTATCCTGGCAGCGTAGATATCACATTTGCATAATATATTGCAACTTCGTTAAAATATTGAATAATGCCCAACATTGTCAGGAATAAAATCAAGAATAAGAACAAAGAGCAAAAAGAAGAATTCAAAATGTTGCAAAGTGAAGCGAAAGAATTAAGTCCAGGGAGTATTTGGTTGACGTGGGTTAGCCAAGAATACAAAGGCTAAAGTGGAAGAATGCGCATAAAAGAGCGCGCCTAAGACAACGTGAAAGGGCTGAAAAAGCACAAAGTAATTCGCTTGCGCCGATAATGCTGGCCCTCAGATTGCACGTGAATGGGATGAAAAGAAAGTTATAATTATGTAGACATCCAGAAAAAATGCGGCCAACTTGCACTCCGCCCGCACGGCTTAGCAGTGTTCCCGAGTACCAAGTAATTTCGGCTCTCTCGGAACTTTCCAAAGCAAACATCTTTCTCGCACGGAAGCAAAATCCAACTTGATAATTTCCAGATTATACTATTACCTGCATGAAAAGTGTTAACTACACCCATCGATAGATAGAGATTGTATGAATTTTATTACATTTTTTGTTGCGGCTGTAAAACTATGTTAAAACTCCAAGCAGTTTTGAGAGATTCGTCATAGAACTCAAGATACATTTTCGATTTAATAATTTGATTTTTCATGAACATTTTTCTTGTAACCAATAATCTTATAGCTTTCGGAATGTACTAAGAATGTACTCATTTTCAAGATTTTCTACTTTCTTATTCATTGTCCCCAAGAATATATAAGAATTAACACTCATTGTAAGAAAATATAAAAATATACTCATAGCTTAATACATATTTATCTTTATTTATAAAACATTATGATATCCTCTTTGAAGGATGTTGCTTCCCACTGCTATAAATATGAAATGAAACCTAGATATATACAACATGTAGCAATAATGCAGACGGTGGCAATCTGTGCTTGCGTCTCAGATGTGATATCGGCGGTAGGAGTAGTGCATTCCTTCCGCTACGGCTTCCACGCTTCAAGAGCCATAATTCTCAACTTCGCTTATAAGTTACAAGCACCAAACGCCACCAAAACAAGCATCCGCGCGTGCAAATATCATGCTCGAGGATGCGCCCCCGCCGCCATACTTATCGCCAATGCAAACCAAAACCAAGAGACAAATTTATTTGATTTATCGCTGTGTGCAACTCGGTGCGTAAATGTTCAAGCTCTAATCTTATCCAACAAACGAGGAAACGCTCTTAAACTGCTATTAATTATGTTTTTTCAGTTGCTTTTTCCTCCCAAGACTATGCAACTTCTTTTACAAATTATCAAGATTAACACTTGAGACTTAAAATATATCACTATTTCTTTAGCAACCCTGTAAAGAAACTACCAGTGGCAGATAAAATATGAATATTCAGCTGGTTTTTAGTGCGGTATTTTTCACAGCGCCTTTTATAATGTCAGGGCGCATTGAAAAGTTTATATTTAGGATTTATTCAAATCGGATTTATACCCCTGCTCGCCAGTTGTCGTCCTGGCGGCTCTTCGCGGAAAATTGTTGAAAAGTTAACAATAGGCCTTTAACTTTTTAACTTTTCAACTTTTAACTCAGGCTCGCTACCGTTTCGCCGCCGCCGAATGCATTTACGGAACTTGCGCACTCGTGAAACTACTAACCGCTTCAGTACTTATTATTGTAGCAGCAGGATAACCGAAAGCAGTGCATTCGAGACCGCAAAATAGTTTAATCACACTGGCAGTGCCACTCACTCCATGCACTGATATATAATGCATCGTGACTTTGCTTCGCTACACTTCCCTTCAAAGCTGATGCTGCATGGGAAGAGATGAATGATTGACCACGAAAATCAATCCCAGGATCATTTGTTACGAGCGCGCTCTGATGCACGCGTCAATCCATCCACATCTACATGGATATTTCATGCGCACGTAGCGAGTGCACTATCGATGCACAAATGCGCTTTTTTCTCGTCTTTTTTCACCATGCGTGTGTCCAGTCATTTGTTCAGCGGGCGTTCGATCATTGCGCGTCCCATTCAGGACGAGAGCCTGCTTCCTGCGCGCGGGCAGAAAAATACTCACCCACTGCCAGCTACTATTACATTGTTCTCACAGCTCTTCAAGCGCAATGCGCTGCGACGCGATAATATCACGTAAATGCCAGCGTGGGAAGCTTGATCGTATAATTTCATCACAACATGTGCAAAAAACGTGCTTGACGTTTTTGATGAAAGCTTCAATTTTATCTTTTTCAAGATTTTGCATATACATACATTCAGAATGAACCGCAATTCTCTTACAGTTTCACTCAAACTGCAAGTTTCAACGCTATTTTTCACTATTCTACAAGAAAAATAAATATGAAAACTGTTTTTGGCTAAAATTCGCAATATAAACGGCAATTTGTGGTTGGTAATGAAGTTGGGCTGGTGTATAAATAGATCGGTATACTAAATTTTAATAAAATTCAATACCACCGCGCGTTGACATCAAATTTTTGCATGTTTCACATTTTTTGGTACAAAAACGAGCAGCTGATTGCTCTTCGCCGGTGGAAAAGCAATTTATTAGATGGCATTATTGATTCGATAATCGTCCTGATACGCCGTCGTTGTCGAACATGTCAGTGTGTGGTTTCGCGCAACGCATGAGCGCAATTTACATTTGCTCAGAACAAAAGTTGATTTATGCGTGCGTTCGTCCATCCATCGCGATGCAGGTTGATAATGAGGGTGTGGAGGCGGCCAGGACGGCAATTAAAATGTCCCGCGGTCGACGACGCAATCAAGCGCTTTGTTTTTTGCGGAAACCACTCTCGTCCACTTTCCTTTTCGATGGTTTCACTCACAGTCAATTCAATCGCAAGATCGATCGCGTCAATAAATTGTGCGTATCTCAACCGACGCAATCAGCATATTGTGTTTCCCGTGAGATTAAATTGCCTGCTGCCTTTGAGTTTCGCTGTGTACAGCATCGGCGTCAAATAAATCTGTGTTTAACGAGTTGGCATGGGCATATGCAAGTATGATTCGAGTCTCACAGCCCTCATTATTGGCATACAGATAGTGTTTGAGGATGCGTATATCTCAAACAGCGCACCGCTCGTTGCTAATCCACTCGATACTCAACTTTGGTCATCAATGATATGGTGTTTTGACGACATTCCATCCACGTAAACCAACCACATCCTAAACTTTCTATCCAAAATCGGATCAAAATTCAAAAAATAATTGAATTACCATTCATTTACTTAAATAATGATAATTATTCATTAACCCTTGCCTATAATTTGGAAAGTTGAATGTGCTTGAAGCAATTAGACGTACATATTAATTATTTAGACAACCATAAATACATAACACACATGTACATACATGCGTTTAGCCCCGGAATGAATTATCCTGATACACCTGCCAAGATAATTTCGAGTCAACTCGCTGAACAAATATAGCGAAAGTTGGGCAAATGCATGCTCCTTCCGCCAGCTAACTTGCAGATGGATGCCATTAGTAATGGGCAAACAAATCTGACAAGTTATTGATATACACATTAGGCACGCACAACTGGCATTCATTCCCTGTCTGTTTCATGGATGAGAAAGTAGATAAACAGATCGGCGCAAAGCGGCGTAAAAGATATTACAGATGGATGGATGAGTGGGTGGCAACACGCAACCAGCGCGAAATTTTCACCCGTGTGTGACATGCGATTAATTGACGCGTTTAATTATGGATTGATTCGCGACAGTGACACGTCGCGCAGCGCGTATGCAAACTAATTACTTATTGACTGAATTATGCACGCATGTTTAGCGTAGTTTGCTTTTGGGAGTTGGAGTTTGTGACTGCCGAGTCATAGGTATCTGATGCGAATTAATATCACAAGCTGGATGGATGTCTTATCTAGTGGCAAGATGGCAGGACGAGTAGAAGTAATTTGATTAAAGTAAACATGCCAGCGAACAAAGAAATGCTCCTTGAGAGAGTCCTGATGTAATCGCAATTAAAATGATTTCTGAACAGATTTTATGCACAATAAACTAATTGAGTTTTAATAAATATTACGCAGCAAAGAACGACGACGCCAAGCCAGGATTCTCATTTGATTACGTCTCGCGCGAGCGCGCATTTTATTCCTAGTTTGCGCACTCCTTTAAACAAACCGATTTGCGCTCGCAGCTCAGCAACAAACTAAATTAATTCCGCCTCGGAACTTTAACAATAAAAGCATAATCGCTGTTTTCAATGGAGTTACATAGACTCGCGTTCATTGCATTCGAGTACAGAAATTGAAATGTTTTCTGTGCATTTCGTTGCAGTGAATTGCTGTAAATATGTGAATATTTCAAGGGTTTTTATTTAGTATTTTTCTTTGACGGTTTTATTTCGGCAGTTGCGTGTGTGGAATTTAATATATTACCTCCCGTTTAATGTTCTTTGTTCGTATCGCATCGAACGTAATCATATTTCGTAATACAATATAAATGTGCGTGAGTGTTTCGTCGCATAAATCTGCCAATATTTCTACAATTTCCTTGAGTTATTACTGAAATTATGTATTATTATCCTTCGTGTATTGTTGAGTGTTTCCTGTTATAATGCAATGCAAGAACAACACATTTTGCAATCGTGCTTGTACTTGTGCTGTAATGTTTCACACTATATTAAGCCCGATGCCAGACAAGCAGACAGAACAAACACTAGATCTAAGAAACTTAATGTTTAGTCTGCTAGTCAGTGTTAACTATGAAATTTCGCGCAACGCTAGGAACAAGAACATGTCCACTGAGGAATGTGTTATCCTAGCAGACACTGAAGAGACTTCGCCACGTATCGCTAGATTGCGATCAGTAATTACTTGAGTCCAGGGTCCACGGAGAGACCAACATACATTTCAACACTTACATCAGGGAAGTGTTGCAAGACGATGGACGATTGGGGAATTGCCTGCTGCGCAAGGATGTGTAAAGTTTGCTCAAGAAATACGCAGCAGCTGGAAATACATCTTACGAGTTCTGCAACATCTCCTTGTTTTGTTGCTTTATTTCCTTGCCGAGCAAAATTATTACTTATATTCCAGGAAAAATCATTCATTCAGAAAGAAACACTTTGACTGGCTGGAGTCGAGATGTAATTATGAAATTGTAGCAATCACAAAATGCAAATGCAAAGTTTGATTTCTGTGGAAATTTTATGGAATGTAATCACAGTCACAATAGGGCGCCATTCGTAGTTGATGTTGTGTGGATAATTGCTTCATGAATACTTTATTGTCGACGTTAATTTTGAGCGTAAATGAATGAGCCACCGTGCAGCAGGCACCAATGATCAATGCACGAAAACTGGCTGCTAATTAGCGGTGTTTATTTTTATTTGTTTGCACATCCGGCAGGCACACAGCACACAGCGTATTTGAACAAGAAATCGAAATGCAATTTAACATAAAAATCAAAACGTTTTAATTCTTGTTTACGTTTGAGTTTGCGTTTCATTCCAAAGCAAAATTAACGTTTTCATTCCTGTTTCAGGTAAATACACCACTAATTAGCTGTGTACCTAATTGATTGACTACACCTGGAGACATCAAGTGTATAAAGTTACGCGGAAAGTAAGTGTTAATTTCCTCCAATATAATTAAGACTTAATCAAATTATCCTTATTATACAAACAGATAAATACGAAGAAAAACTATTGTTTTAATGACAATTATTAAAGGAGAAATCAATCAAGCACAGAGAATGGATCTGAAACAGAATAATTACCTAATAGAAGCTGAGCATAAACAAAGAACGAGTTTAATTAAAAAATTAATCGAATTTTAATCACCTAAAGATATTATTAATGGAAATATCGGCATGAGCAAGCGAACAATCGCTGGAAACAGTATATCAAGGGGAACAATTAAAATTCTAATTAGAAAGTAATTAATTAACATTTATATTACTTTTTTGCCCTTTTAAAAACCTAAATTTATTAAAAATTAATTCATTTACATTCGAGAATTATGGAAAGACATGAAAATACACAAAACAATGTCAAGGAAATTTCCCAATGGAGAAAACGTAATTTGTCATAAACTGTAATTTAATAGGAATCACAGTCATACGTGCCTTCATCCAACTTTAAGTGGGTCCAATAAGAATTTAAATGGCGTTTTAATGAAGGATATATAACGGAATGTGCGGCGAATCAAGATATGCTGTAACATATTTGAACGAATTTATAGTGGTCATTAAAGTAGGCAACCGAATGAACCTGCACTTCTTCTGATATATTTGCACATGCACGTGCATAGATTTATTAAGGGCTCATCGTTCACTCGTAGTCTGGCTCCAGTCGAGCACGATTTCAAGTTGCCGACTCGAAACTTTGCCGCACAGGACAGGAGCATCAACGCACAACACCGTCGGGCGCACAGCTAACAAGGCGGCGGCGGTCTAACGAACCGACCGCTTTATCATCATCAACAACAACTTGGCACAAAAGTTGCTCAGCGTACGAGTGCAAAAGTCGAGTGAATGCAACTTTGCAACTTTTGAAACACAAAAATGTTCGTTAAAATCGAAGATGGAGTTTTGCTCAGAACCATTGAAGAGTTACATCTTTAAATAACTTTTTAACAGAAAAAAAGTGTTTGATAATTAATCATCTTAAAAGATCATCATTATTTTCTAATTAAGTTCAAGGAATCCGTTTGGGCAATTAAGGAATCCAATTATATTCAATCAAAACAAGTCGTAAAAGTCGTTAAAATATCATTTGAAACTATCTAGATTTACTTCAAGAAATTTCTGGGTCAGGCACAAGTTATGATGGATATTATGAGAGAAGCATACTTGAAGACAGTTTGCAAGGCGCTCGAAAATAAATAATGCAGTGATACAGCTCCTCCGCTGTCGTGCTTCGAGAAGCCCGAACAACGCGCGACATTGTCGAAAATTATAGAGAGCAAAGATTGTAAATAACGATGCTGCAAGTATACAAGTACTCCTAGGATAGTTTATTTGACAGGTTAGACAGCAGCGCGCAGCGCAAGTTATTTAACTTGAAAAGTTGAAAAGTTCAACCACCGTCAGTCAGTTCCATGTATGACAATTTGTATATTCCGTTTGATTTAATATTTTAGTTGATTGTTCTGTAATTTGAAAGAACTTTACAATTGAGTAACTCTTTCAAGGAAATACAGAAAGAAATTAAATTTAATTGGCATTTATTTGTCAAATCTGCTTTGTTTGGTCAGAACCAGCCTGCTGACGGGCGCAATCTGCAAGAAATTTCTCAGTAATTTAAAGGATCCCCAAGCACGCCAGGGGGCGCTCCCAAACATGTGCGCAAGGATAACAGTTTGGCCAGCCTGGACCTTTTTATTATGTAAGCGGCCACCCGCTCATTGTTACCAAGTTTAAGCTTTAATATTCAGCCGTTGACCCCAATAAAAGATATCCGAATGTATCCGCATCTTTTCCAGTCCGTTCAAGGCAACAAAAAGGCCTCGTTAACATATACGCCAAACTTAGGAAACTTACCAAGATATTAGTCAAGTAAATAGAACAATTTTAAGAAGTTTGCTCCGTGAATGTAAGCCACCCAGCTTTGCCTTCATAAATTTTAATTCGATTCCCACTCACTTAAATTAAATTCCTGGTAAATTATATTATGAATGAAGGTATGTATTCATATTCATATACACATAGGGATGCAAAATTTCAGTATTGAATCATCTCCGGACGTGTGCGCTAATAAGTTGCGAATGAATTACTGATGTATTTAACGCAAATTGTTAAAGTTCACATGGCTTTTGAATGCCGAACGCACGCCACCAGCCTGGGAAGTGAACCAGGCAGGCAGACAGCCAGGGAAGAGTGGGCCAACAGGGCGGCTGCTGCTGCTGCTGCTGAGGCTGCTGGTGGTGGTGCTGCCGCCGCTTGGGCTTGCGGATCGATAGCATGCGGGACGGCGGCGTTGGAGAGTGAGTTGGTGCCGCCCTGACGACTCATCTTCCTCTGCAGGCAGCCGGCTGACTATCAGTGCATTTTGCCAACCAGCAGAAGCACTCGCAACAGCCTTGGGTTCTCCACATCCTGGATCCTGATCCAGATCCAGATCCTGATATTCCTACTCGGAGAATGCATGCCTTTGACGTGCGCCCCGTAATTATTTAGTTCGCGACAAGAAAACGTAATTTATTATGGCTCTGCCAGGATAATAGACGCGCTAGTGCGATACAAACCAAGCCTTGCCAACTCAAGTCAAGTCAGAGCAAAGCAGAGATACATCTGGCAGGATAATGCACTGCAATGCAGCGCAAAGAATTCCAATATTTGCTCATTAGCCCTGAAGGATGGATAATTAATCGAAACGAACCCAAGCATTGTGAGCATAAGCACAATGCCGAGACGATCAAGACGTAAGATATCCTTCCACTTCTATATGCACTTCCAGCTTATTGCGTATTGTTTGTATGATTATACCGCCTGAGCGCTGAATTCGAATTCCTTCGCGCATATTCATAGATATTTCATTTATGCGCAGCACACGTATTATCCTGTGAGTGACAGGATTATTTAAGCATTCCGCCTCGATACAGGCGGTAGAGACATTAACTACAAAGGCGCGCGCGCATATAAAGTGTCTCTGCATTAGCCGCGAGCAAGCGTGACAGGCTCAGGTCGGGCACTGCCACCCTTTGCTAATTCGGCAAAGCGCACTGACTTTACGAATTCGCAGGATGCCACGAGACGCGGGCGACTGACACACGACTGTATTATACATATTCGTCGGCTATGCGCCGGCAGTAACATATCGTCCCTGTCAAAGGATATTGATAGGTTTCTAATGAAACAATAAATCCAACCATATTTCTGATACTCATTCATGTTTTTCGACGTCTTGGGGTGGCTTCCACTGAACTGAACTGAGCCACTCAGCGACATGATTTACTGCCGAGGCCAATGTTGGCATACATTTCGACTTCAATAATTGAAATTCCCAGTACCGGAGCGACGAACGGGAAAAAAGCATATCAGATGCTCTCGACGATATATTGCCCAAGGAGCTTGGCTGAAGTGTGAAAAAGTGAATGCGGCCTGAAGGCTTCAGCCTCCAGAGAAGAAAGCAACTCATGTCTTTTGTATTAATAATTTATATCGCATCTGGACCGTAACTGTATAGATAAATATTAATCTTGCACAAAGTCAAAGTTCATTGTGCGCCTTGTATTGTTTTTGTTTCCTCTAGGATTCTGCAGGATTGAATTGAATTGAAGTGAATGGCGAGCTTTTTAGTAATTGCCACCTGAAGGTGTCTTATTGCCAAATAGTTTTACAGAACGGGCAGGTAATTTGTCGCTAAATGAATTAAAATGATTCGCAATGCCATATTTTTGCGAGTAATTACATAGTTGACGTCCCTAACGACGCGGTAACGAGCACGCCAGAACGCCACCATCAGATCCTGATTTATTCTCTAGTTTTCAATGGCGTTCCATTGAAAACAGTTTCAATAGCTGGCAGGTGGAGCTGGCGCGTTGCCGCTCGTCCACCCCCGGCTCGCATTAAAGCTCTGTGTAAGTGTGACGCTTACGCTTTTTGCAAACGCGCCAATATTTCACTCGCGGACGCGACGCAATCGCATGACCGAATGAATGAAGATGGTTATTCCATGGCGCAGATATATCGCCAAAGGAATGCGAGTGTGTGCTATGCTGGAGTATTTATTACCATTTCTGGATATGATTTCAAATAGATTCCTGCGCCATTCAGAGTTAATACTCGTGTAGAAAGCAAGAGCACTGGATGAATGCCTCGCATCTTCCTCTTCATAGCAAATCGGTACACAAAGACACAATGTGCCAAGGGAAAAATCTGTTACCATTGATAAGACAGAATAAATCTGGGGATTTTAGCAGCAATCAATTGTAAACTTTCAGTATTTGTAGAAATTGTTAATGAGAAGGAGCAGATAGTTGCGCATAGTTGAGAGATAGGACGAACAACAAATTTACGAGTGCAGCACCCGGAATAAAAGCAAGCAGGGCACTGATAACGCTACTTTCAGTTCTTCGTCACATGCGATCTGATTCCAGGAGCAGTAAAAAATAGCCATTCTAAAGAATCGCAAAAACAAACATTGAGGGTGGAATACGCGTGAATGCATCGCGGCGTAAAAACCAGAATTCGAAGAACTTGACGCAAACTATCTATGCTATGGTACAATTGCCAAGCATTCAGCTGAACTCTCAGCAGTTTTATTTTATAACTTTAAACCCAAAAACAGACAAAAAGACAAGTCACGAGTGTTTTGTACACGGATCTGAAATAATCAAGGATAATTCAACGGAAATGCAACACAACAACAGTAACAGACACACAATAAAAACGAATCGTCAAAATTTTAACTTTTGACAGACAGATGCTGAGTGTGGGAGGCAAAATCACGGACGCACGTGCACCATTACGTGTGGAATACGTGAAAAAAAACGGTACTTTAAAGTCTGTTAAATTTGATGAGCTTTTCAAATCCATGAAAGCTTTTTCCGCGCGAATGTAAAACAAGTTAGAGTATTTTATTTTCGGCATTTGCAAATAACCTTTCAACGGAGCACTAGCACCAGCAAAGATAATAAAAAGTTTAACTTCCTAACGAATTAATTAAATTCGTTGAATCACTTCAACTACACCAGAAGTACGGAGATCATCTTTTGAGTGAATTGTGTCAGGAAGGAGTGTGTTGGTTGTACGACTGTGGGAAGAAGGAAACTGCGTACAGTGTGCGTTTCCTCAAGCAAGACAATCCTACGCAGAAACTCAGTGAAAGTAGACTCGGTGTAGTATTTGGATAGAAAAGGATTTGGCGGAGTGGCATTCGTGGCAAACTAAAAGTGGGTCGTTCAGGACTTATGCTAATCTCACGTACGTACAAGCCACTCGCAGTGCTATTAGTTTTTATCAAAACTTGCGTCGGATACCGCGAATGACAAACTGGTTGCTGTCTGTCTTACTTACGTTATGCAATCCACTTGAAACTTTCCTAATAAATAAATAAATAAATAAATACATGGACGAATAAAGTATATTTGCTCAAAAGATTAGAAGAAATAATTCTGCTGAATTATTAATACAACACAGCGAATAATAAAGTTTTGTTGTGCAATCAACCTGTCGCCAAAGATGAGTAAATATGCGGTCAGCAAGCAAAACGAGCGCAATAAAAACGACCGAGGCGCGTGGAAAAATGCGGCAATAATTTACCGCGTGCAAGGAAATAGTTTGGCATTCGGGCCGACAATGCCTCGTGCACGTGGGTCTGTGAGTTTCATAGCCAGACCGAAAATCGGAACTGCGCTTCATCTCGTTCTTTCTTTACGGTCTTAGGACCGCGTTTGCGTGCAGGACAACTGCCAAAAATGTACATTCAAGCACGCAGAATTGTCCACCGGACGTATAGATGTGCCAATAAAAAGTGAATTCAATTCTATAAAAAATCTACAAACAAAAAGTGGGGCTTTGTGTGTAATTCTTGTTTGATATCTTTATCTCTCTGTCAGTATTGCAATTTTGTTATCCTATGACTGAAATTGAATAAGTTTGTATTGAGTCAATTAAATAGTGAGTATTATCTCTCGCAATGATAAATAATTTTCAGCACGTAGGTATTAGTTTTTGTTCATATTTCAGCTATTATTAAATCAGCAGTAATTAAA
>NBZA01001409.1:1201-13887 GCA_003054995.1 Aleochara bilineata
TTACTCCTGATTCAAATAGAAGCAAGAATTCTAAACGATTATACATACATATACTCAAAACATGAATATTTTATGTATGTACTTACATTTAGCAAATGTTACATAGCCTTAGAAAAAGATTGATGATGATGACACTTGATATTTTTATGAACAATTTGTTGTTATTTAGATTAGAACCCAGCATTTAAATATCAACTAAACCTCTGAATGTCTTCAAATAAACAAACATTACTTAAGGAATAATAATATAAATGTATCTCCAGTTAGATTACAGAAAAGAGTCAATGTGAGGACCACAAGACTGTTCTGCAAAGTTGGAAAATTTAAATCTGATACGAATCTGATAGACATTGACTTCTTAAATGGGTAACTTAAAATAAAAAGGATAAAAACAAGAATAAACAATTGAAAAGAACATTATATAGTATTTAATACGTTACTTTTTATCAAAACCCTAACATAAATTGAAACAAATCATAGAAAAGCACATTACCCAATCAATATCCTGTACACTTTCCTTTCCTGTTTATCGCTCAAACTCATTTACAATCCCATTATTTCAAATCTAATATCTTTACATAACATCACAGCATTGTTTATTTGGGTTGATTGAAGTAAACTAATGGTAATAAAACCAAATATTGGGTATTTATTTATTAGTAAAATGTTGTGGCAGGTCGAGTGTGCAGTATAATAGCGAGGGTGTTGTTTTCCATTGGTATCGCATGCACGCAAGAGATAATTCGAAGTCGTAGCTTATGCATTATTAGGTCGCGGTGTAATTAAAGGAATACTTATTAGCTGTACGTGTGAACCCGATCGTGTATCACGGATGTATCAGCGGAATGAATATTTGAAACAATCATGAGTTCGATTTGAAAACTTCATTAGCAGGAAAGTAGCGCGGCCAGAGGCAGATTTACCTATAGGCTTGAAAGGCTATAGCCTAAGGCGGAAAATTTTTGTGGTAGACAAATTTCCTTTCTTGACCTATTACACTTTTTTTGCATGCAGTTGCGGCAAACTTAGCCTATGGGCGACAAAATTGTAAATCCGCCTCTGGTGGCGGCTGGGCATTCACAATGAATGTGTATTTATATTCCCACGTGCTGTGCTCTGTAATTTCGAATCCAATCAATTATTGCCTTATGCCAACGTGTCGAAGTCGACCCACTGCCAGGTTTTGTTTTCCTTCGAAAACCAATATGGTTATAGGTGCTCATTGCATGCTTTACAATGCTGCTGTTCCATATTTGTTTTTTCGTCCTTCAAGCAGTGTAATACATTATATGAATCAGTTTTGGAACTTTTTTCATTACCAAAAACAAAAATTTCCTGAACCCTTTTTTCCAATATACTAATTATAATAAGATAACAATTCCTAATTGTGTCTTGCTTATGATTGATTTCTAATATATTAATAATAATATATGTATAAGCTAATGTTACCTTGCCATAAACTATTAAAAAATTACCCATTAATTAACCATTTGTTACTTTTACAGAGTGACTACTAGGAATATACTCGTATGAATGGATTTCCATTTACTTTAAGCACATATTTGCATTGCGATAGATTGCTCAAGCTATAATACTCCTCTGTTCTCAACATATCGGTCGTTTATTCGAATCAATCTTTAAAAGTAATCGATTTGAACGTCGGTTTGATGGCGGCAAAACTAAGGTTCCTCGAAGTAAAATTGATTGTATGTACATATTCAAATGGCTCTGTTAAACAATAGTCGATAAAGACCATGCGCTTTATAAAACAATAATCACGAACCTTTACAAACACGAACCGACTAAGTATTGCGGCGTATAATACTGTACATAGGGATTGAATGCAGTGTTTTGTAACGAATTTGATCCGCAAAGATATTTGCAAGCTGTTTTATTTATTTTATTGCTTGCGGTAGGCATCCAGTGGAAATTTCCGCTCAGTGGTCCAAGCAAAATACGTGTAGGAAGCGAACTCAATCACTACCACAGATGTAGGTAGATAAGACCGATAATCATATGCAGGTCAAGATTAAAACACTTTATTTAACATTTAACAAAATTAATTTGATACTTATTCAAGAACTTGAGTAAACCATAAGAAAATCTGACAAAAATTCGAGGTTTAGTAGTTTTACAAAAACTGAATAACCATTCATTATTAATCTAGCATATGAACCCGCTCATCTATGCATTCTACTCTCTATTACATGTTGGGGAACATTCAGTATGTTATACGTCTATACTTAATGACGATCTGAAAACGTTGTGTTTAAATGCATATTTTGAATAGTATGGAAATGTTGGATTTGATTTTTGCAACGGTGAATGCTAATTAGTTACCTAATACCTCACGCGAGTGAAGCATTAAGGACTACAACACATTGCATCAAGTTGTGCCTCGACAGATTGCTGCAGCAACTGCTAATATTAGTAACGTCTACGCGGGAAATGAAAAGTGAAGGTGATGTTAGAAAATATGTTTTGTATTTTTCTCTTCAAATGTAATTTTTCAAAAAAAAAACAAAAGTATCAAAATAATTCCAACAAGCGGCTGCATGTCGAAAAGCCAATACGTCAGGGATAAGAAAATGATAAAACGGAATAGATAAGTGTGTATCTTAGTGGTTACATGACTGTAGGTTTGGTAATAGGGACAGGATTCGTCGCATTCACTTTCCTTCGCGTATCTGTTATTACAGCTGACCGGAGTTATCAATGGAAATCTTTTTGCTCGTCTTGCCAGACTGAGAGCCGAAACCTTCCATCCTCTTGACGATGTCAAGACCTTCAACGACTTGACCGAACACGACGTGCTTGCCGTCCAGCCAAGTGGTCTTGCCAGTGGTGATGAAGAATTGGGAGCCGTTGGTGTTGGCACCAGCGTTGGCCATGGAAAGATTGCCAGGGCCGGTGTGCTTCAGCTGGAAGTTCTCATCAGCGAACTTCTCACCGTAGATGGACTTGCCGCCGGTGCCATTGTGGTTGGTGAAGTCACCACCCTGGCACATGAAGTTGGGAATGATGCGGTGGAAAATGGAGCCCTTGTAGCCGAAACCCTTCTCGCTTGTGCAGAGGGCACGGAAGTTTTCGGCGGTCTTGGGCACAACATCACTGCGCAACTGTAACGCAATTGAAAAAAATAATTGATAAATGCTACGAAAGCGACATGTGTCAAGAAAAAGATTTAAAATAAAGCTTCAATGTGCTTTGCATCCGCGAATTCGTCTTGGGCATTTTGCGCAGTGCAATTCGCGAAATGCCGGTGACTTGCACAAGCCGCATGTTGCTTGTAATGGCGGCACGAAAGCGGTGTCGTTAAAGACCAAGAATTTAGAATGTACACTGTAGAATTATGACATACCTCCATTACGATGCGGCCAAGAGGCTGACCATCAGCGGAGATGTCGAAAAACACACGTGGTAGACCCATTTTATCGGCAAATTGGCGAAATATAGAGACTCCGTACTGCGAACTGAATGTAGATCCACGAACGAATGTGCTACCGGAGCAAGTGAGAGAACTGGCAGTGCGACTTAATGCAAAGAGGGCCATGTTAGCGGAAATGACGGCGCTGATCAGCGCACTCGCTGTGCGACGCACCACTCACATGCGAAGCTCTCCCACTTTGATTAAAGTTTATTTTTATCAAGCTAATAAAGTTCAAAATCTCAATTTATTTGTATAATTAAATATTGTGATAAGATGGTGCACTTTTCACCTCTTTAAATAAAAGTTTTATCGTATTAAATTAATCAAAATCATCGATTTTTAAATAATTATTAATTGTGTTTAAATTGAATAAACTTCAAAGTTTAACTGAATTTATTTCGTAATCAAATAATTGTAAAAATATTAAATTTTAGTGTTTGTATTATGTAAGAATGTAGTTCTAACAACTCACATGTGGCGCTGCCATCACATGCACTCATCTATCCACCCAGTTATTTTCTAACCTTTCATAATTAAAACTCGCGATTTCTCGCTGTGAAAACGATTGATTGTGATACGTTGAAGCGCGGACGGGAAAACGTCTTACGTAAATCCGCTGGAGCTTTTAAGTGTCGTTCTGAAGCTCAAGCTTACACGGGGCCGCAGTGTTAAGAGAAAGTATGAGTAATTTAGGGCCTTATGGCGGCGCCGGCAAAAACAGCCCATGGTCGCGGGGATCCACCACTGCCAACAACAACCTTGTACCGAACAACAATATTCAGCAGCAGCTGATTGGCCAGGCTGGCGTTAACAACCTGAACAGCAACATTATGCCATTTCAACAACAGCAGGTTTTCCAAAACCTTGGCATGCAACAACAGAACCTCGGTCTGGGGTTACAGCAATTGTCAAATTCAACAGTGAACCTGGCTGGGAGTCAGCTAAACAACCAGCTTTTCCAGCAGGTCAACGCGGTCACCTATCCTAACCCACGTGCATTGAATGCAAGTGCATTTCAAACGCAGAAACCGGCAAATGTTGCGAACGTCCAGAACTCTGCGCCTGCTAACACCACCCAGAAGGTGTTCACTGGTACAGTGACAACCATCCATGATAATTTTGGATTTGTCGACGAAGACGTTTTCTTTCAAACATCTGCATGTGTGAAGGGGTCTAACCCTATGGTGGGTGATCGCGTCTTAGTTGAGGCACTGTATAATCCACGCATGCCATTCAAGTGGAATGCTACGCGCATTCAAGTTTTGCCCATGACTGGGAACCAGAACCCTCCAAACCGTCAAACGAAGAATTACAATACTGTCAGCAACAATTACAATGCAGTTCCGCCGCCTGTGGCGGAGATAAACGCTGGTAATAATAATTTTAATCGCGCGAGGCAGAAGGCTGGAGGCGGCCGTATTCGGGAACGTTCCCGCGATAGGGATCGTGATGATGATGAGGTTGATCGCAAAAGGCGGCGAGATGAGAGGGTACGTGAGCGTGATAAGGATGAGAAAAAGTCACCCTTGCGTCGTAGATCACGCAGTCCTAAATCTCGCCGAAGATCAAGGATTGTTCCGAGATACATGGTACAGATACCCAAAATTGCACTAGATTCGTAAGTTTATAGAAATTGAAAATTTAAAACAAAAGAAGCCGTAACAATTCATGAATTATAGATTGTCAGCTGACGTCCTTGAAGTGCGCCGGCGATACACCAACATGTATATACCGTCCGATTTCTTCAATAGCAATTTTCGGTGGTTGGACGCTTTTCCCCCTGACAAGCCGTTTACTTTGAACAAACCATGTTTGTTCCATATTATGAACAAAACTGTGGAGCCTGTTGTCGAAAATGATGCGGTTTTAGAACCCCCAGATGCTGATTACTTATTTTCCGCTAAAGTAAGACCCAATATTTTGGTTCTTTTTGCTTATTTTGGTAATAAATAATGGTAATATTTAACAGGTTATGCTAATGTCTGTTCCTGGCATGGAAGAAATGTACCAGAAATGTTGTGCAATGGCAGAAGACAAAGACCGTCGGGATAGGGATAGTGAAGAACGCGACTATGTGCATCCAACGCGTCTTGTTAACTTTTTGGTGGGATTACGTGGCAAGAATGAAACTATGGCAATTGGAGGACCATGGAGTCCATCATTGGACGGCGAGCACCCTGAGAAGGATCCAGCGGTGCTCATTAGGACAGCAATACGTTGTTGCAAGGCGCTGACAGGCATCGATCTCTCCAACTGTACAAAGTGGTAAGTTAGTGTGAAGTTTAAACTTGTTTTGATAATCCGATAGGTACTTAAGGGTTAATGATACATAATATCCTTCAAGAACGTCCATGCTTCTTAGGGCAGTTATAAAGTTCCGATTGGAGCCGTTTGGTCTGTAAGTAGCACTACCCAACTAGCCACGGAGACAAGATAGGCATCTTGGAGCACATTTACGAACGGATTGACTTTTGTTTGGCATGAATTGCGATTGTTTTTGTGTTTTGTTGGACCCGTTGACTGTTTGTTTGACCGGCTGACCGGTATATGTTTACTGATAGGTACCGCTTCGTGGAGTTGTACTACAGACGCGCGGACAACAAAGGCAGGCAAACGGCGAGCAGCGGCGCAACGGCCGCCGCTGCCGCCTCCTCGTCGGTGGATAACGGGCGGAGCGCAACCGCCGCTCGCGTCGAGACCGTCGTTCTCTTCCTGCCAGACGTTTGGAGCTGCTTACCCACCCGCTTGGAGTGGGACGCCATGCAGCAAAGTTACCGGAAACAGTTGGAGCGGCAACTCAGAGCCGACCAAGAGGCGGACGAGGCACAGCAAGGCGACGAAAAGGCATCTAACTCCTATTTATTTTTCTCAAATTTTCTATCTTTACTTCTTCCTGCATTCATATTTGATCGAGTTGATCGCAGTTAGGTTAGGAGAGAGGACACTTGCGTGCGAGGCTGATGCAGTATGTACTGGGGCAGCACTCAATGGCATCCTGCACCGCAAGTTGTTAGCGAGTAATTCACTTCCTGGAGCTGAAAGCGACTGATTCTTATGTGGTGTGCTATGCGTAGACAGTATGCCGCTCGGTTGATTCATTTGATGGATGAATGTGTGCAAGACTGTTGTGTTTGCTTCATCGTTTTTTTGCCAGCGCGTTCTTCCAATACTTATGCCTTCTTTCTTTTCAAATCTGCTCTAGGAGGAAGAAGCTACCAATGACAAGACCGACCCGACGCACTATTCGCAATTGGACCCGAAGACTATGGCAGTTGGCGATCTGCGCAAAGAGCTGAACGCGCGTGGAATCAACAGCAGTGGATTGAAATCACAGTTGGTTGCTAAATTGGCCAAAGCGCTTAAAGCAGAAGCAATTAAGGTCGACGATATAAAAGAAGAACCTGAAGAAGTTGAGGAAGACAAACGAGACATAGAAGAGAAGAAAATCGACGAGAAGGAACGCCAGCAACTTGAGAAACGGTATACTCTGCCAGAACAACAACATATTATCGTTCATCCGTCAAAAACGGCTAAGTCCGGGAAGTTTGATTGCACTGTAATGTCTTTGTCGCTTCTTCTGGATTATCGACCAGAAGATACCAAGGAACACTCATTCGAAGTGTCTTTGTTTGCTGAACTGTTTAATGAAATGCTCATGCGTGATTTTGGATTCTGCATTTATCGTGCACTTCACGAACTTCCTGAAAAGCCAAAGGAAAAAGAAGATAAAAAGAGCAACAAGGATGAGAAACAGCGCAAGGATGAGGATAAAAAAGATAAGGACAAACGCGAAAAAAAAGGAAGCGTTAAGTCCGATCATGACTCCGAGGAGGACGATTTTGATGATGATGAAGATTCAAAAGATAAACGCGGGAAGGATAAGAAAAAACGCGAACGCCCAAAGATGTTCACGAAGGAGCGTCATTTACTATTGTCCTTTATTTACTTTGACCAAACACATTGCGGATATATTTTTGAGAAAGATATCGAAGAATTGCTATACACTTTGGGTTTAAATCTGTCTCGGGCACAAGTTCGTAAACTTGTGGGTAAAGTGATCACTAGGGATTCCCTACACTATAGAAAACTTACCGATAAACCAAAGGACGAAGATTTCATCGTTATAGATGATTCAGAAAAGGATAGCAATGTTGAAGAATTGGCAGCAGGCAATAAAAAGCTGTTGCCTATTTTTATAAATAAGACCAATAACGAGTCGAAAAATGGAGAAACTTGTGGTGCGACTTTAAAAGAAACTAATGATGGAGGATTTGTCATGTTTCGAGGCGCTCTAGTCGATGTTGCAAAATTGTTAGCCCAATTAGACAGGAGCGAGAAAGCTAGAATAGACACGGAGTCTAGGATGATGGATTTGAAGTCAGATAACTCGAAGTTGTTAGATAAATATCAAAAAGTAAGCAATACGGTGAAGACATTAACAACGGATTTAAAAGATTACAAAGATAAGTTGAAGAGCAGCGATGAATCACTTCAACGTGTGATGGTAATATATTAATTATTAACCTATTTTTATCAATTATAATAATTATGCGTTTTTTATAGGCATGTTCAAAATTGTTCCAATCTACGCTTATCGACATTCGTGAAAAGATTGAACCAGTACTTCAGAACACGTCCATGGACATGAACAATCGCTCAAAATTAAAGGATAGAGATCGCGATCGCCGAGAAGAAGCAAAATCTCGCTGGGAGAAAGACTCAATGTCTAATAATGTTAATTCTAATAGTCTTACAGTGAGTACAAATGCTAACGGTAACAATGTTAGTCTTCCGGAACCTAACTTGGTAGATAATAATGATATAATTGATGCGACAGTTGTTAAAGTAGAAAATGATGTTAGCGATAATATCAAAGCAGAAGGTGCTGAACAAGCTTTGTTTAAAGCTGAAGTTATAGACGAAGTAGGTGAAATCGATTTAGGAGAGTGTGAGATTGTTTTGAAACAGGAATAACAATGATTTGCTAGCGTTCAGAATACGATGTACGCCATAGTTTTTAGGAAATTACCACTTTAATTTCTATCATAATCGATAATAATAATATAGTAGATAATTAATAAAAATATGCTCAAGTTGAGGATTAAACACCATGACAACTATTTGCATTGCATAGTTAATATAATTTGTTTTCACCTTTCATTCAAAATTGCAAATATTTGTCGTATCACAGAACGTAATCATCATATAAATAATTTTTCAGACACAATTGCTTATAAAGTATAAGACGCCTCAGTTAGACGCATAACTTGCACATTTACCTTAATTATTAATGACAATTTTATAAAAATGATCACCTAACATTGATTATGTATGTTCAGTTCTCGAATACATGTAAAGGGTTTCTAAATTATTCGCATTGAGCTGGTATATTTAATTTTGGAGACGGTGTTGGGGAAGACGCACTATTATTGCCAACGTTATTATACGTATTCTCATTGGTGCTGCTATTACTTGTACTAATATTTGAACTGTTTAAATTTAAAGTCTCTGCTGATTTATCCAGTGTACGGTCTGACGACGAACCGAGTGTTGAAGGCATTTGCTGATATGTAGACTTCCACGTGCTGGCCGGACGAGTGTAATCCAAATGATCGTATTCCAGCTCTATATAAGAAACAGGTATTAGTAAATTTACTTTCACGGTTCCACAATAAGCAACCGTGTTTGATATATAACAGTGAACACTACACATTCCCTAAATTTTGGTGAAACTAATGCGTGAGAAAGAGATGCTCTTTAGGATTTTAATTTCTGAAGCACTTACTTATTTGTAATACTTCCGATAGTCAATACCTGCCAAACGCACCTCAAATATGTAAAAATGGGTTTTCATGTCAAACTTCAGAAAGTTTTTAGAGCAGTGGTGCACCATCTTTGTCGGAAGCCGAAACAATAACCGTTATATCTGATTGTGCACCATTGTCTACTGAAATAACTTAAAACTTGAGTACCCACCTATATCTTTGCAATCCTTTTGCTGAATTTCGTCGTAGACATGGTCGACTTTATCCAGACTGTTATAAATGTTCGGATTAGTAGCATCTGCTTCACGATTCTTGAAAGAATTTAATTCACTAGATCGGCTACTATCATCATCATCAGTCGAACAGCAAGGGGCTGCAAGTCTTTGCCGATGTAAATTATTTTGTTTCGTTAGGTTGTTTCGTACTAGGGTTGCATTATTGAGCAGACTGATGTCATCGTCTTTACGCGTTGATCCATTTTGATATGAATACACTGGATTGTCGAAATGATTCCGATCTGAATGCATTAGCACCATTACTTAAGTTTTAAAAAAAGTATGCAAGTCATTAATCTTACCTGAAGGATAACCAGTTGCGAACCCATTTTGATTAGCAATGTATTGAACATGTGCAATTTCTGTGCGAAGGTTTGCCACGCGTCGTTGGTAATACCGATGAATTGCGAATATAATTGCGGCAACAACAATTGCAAGAAACAGAAATCCAATGATTGCGCCTGCATTCCAAGAAGACTCGCTGCGTTCTTGTATATTCTTAGCAAGTAATGGCTCGTCACACTTAGTTCCAGTGAAGCCTGATCGGCAAATGCATCCACGAGCCGGATGACATTGAAAATATTCGCTTGTGCATTCGCACGGATTCATACAGTGATCACCAAAGTATCCTTCGGGACAAACTAAACAAAAACCAGAAGATTAATACTTTGTACTATCAAGTATTATCAGCTCAACATACTCTCATTGCATCTGGTACCAGTCCATCCAGCCTCACATCGGCAAACGCCATCATTAGCTCGACATTTTCCATTATTCAAACACTTGCAATGTTGACTGCAATTCATTCCATAGTAGCCTCGCGGACAGGGCTTATTACAAAACTCTCCAGTGCGTCCGGGTTGGCATTGACATTTACCTGTTACATGATGGCACTCTCCATACTGACACTTACAAACTTCTAAACAGTTCTTGCCGTATGTCCCAACAGGACATGGATGTTCACACGTAAGTCCAATATATCCAGGACGACAAATATATTCTCCAGTAACATGATCACACGTTCGATTACCTTTAAATATAGTAGCGGCGTCAAAACAAAGTTAAAATATTAATTGTTGTCCAAAAATACCTATTGCAAGCTCTGGACATTGTTGCTTGCATCCAATGCCATAAAATCCGCGAGGACATGGTTCATTACATTCAGCACCTTGCCATCCTCGCGCGCAAATACATTCGCCCGTAGAAGCATCGCAAGAAGAATTATTTTGGCAATTACAATCGAGGTCGCAATTTTCACCATATTTTCCTAGCGGACATGCAGACTCACAGCGAACACCTAAACAAGAACAAAAAAAATTGGTTAATTCATGTCTAACTATGTTACCTGTGGTTAAATAGTAGACATCAACTCGAGCGTAACTAACTATTGGCAATAAACTAACTGACCTTTCCATTTGGTCTTGCAGAAACATTTACCAGTTGCTGGATCACAGCCATTATGATGTCCTTGAACACACTGGCACATTTGTTTGCAATCTGGACCAAAGTACCCATGTTCGCAATGCAATTCGCATTGATCACCATAATACCCGGGACCACATGTGCAAGTGCCTTCATGTTTTACAAAAATAAGCATGCGTGGAATACCAGAATAAAATTGAAACCAAAAACAAACAAAAATACGGTATAAATTATATTATTTATAATAACTACGAGTGTGCTTCTACCATTTTGTGGATTACATGCAGCTCCGTTTCTACACGTGCAATTCTTCTGGCAGTTAAGACCATACTTGTGACCACTGCATGGCCGGTCACAATATGGTCCTTCCCAACCGTCCGTGCACATACACTGTCCTGTCTCGGCAAGGCACGTGGCGCCATTTTTGCACTGGCAAGTCTGAGCGCAGTCTTCGCCAAAGTACCCGTCAGGACAAGGCGTTTCGCACTTGGGCCCAGTGAACCCGGACAAGCAAATGCAAGTGCCGTTAATGGGCGAGCATTGGGCATTGTTATCGCAGTCGCATTTACCGTGACAGTCCTGCCCGAACGAAAGCAGTGGACATGGCCGACTGCAGTCATGGCTGGTCCAGCCTGGTTTACAGTGACATTCGCCAGTCCATGGATGACACACTTGAGTGTTATCCCGATTACAATTGCATGTATTATTGCACTCGGGACCCCACATTTTGTCATCGCAATGACGCGTGGTGCAATTGCGCCCAATCCACCCTTTCGTGCACGAGCATTTGCCGTCAATGTGCGAGCATTTGGCGCCGTTAGCACAACTGCAGTTTGATAAACAGCCTTGTCCATACGTACCCTCAGGACATGTGTCCAAACACTGCAAAGCGAACAGTTCGAATGAGAAAATGTAATAAATAAATGAGAATAAAACCTACTCGATCTCCACGGAATCCAGGCTGACATTCACATTCACCAGTAACGTGATGACACGATGCACCGTTATAACAGTCGCAAGTTTTGGTGCATCCTTCGCCCCAGTTACCGAAAGGACATCTGTTTCCGCAAACAGGACCTGTCCATCCTGCTTTACAAAAACATTCGCCCGTTTCTGGATCACAAGTGCCATTGTTTTGGCATCGACATTCAGACTTGCATTCACTACCATGTTTACCCATTGGGCACATATCTTCGCACCTAGTTTAAGAATAAGTCATTTTTATATTCAACAATATTAATAATTCTTGAATCTTACAATGGTCCCATCCAGCCAGGATCGCAATGGCATTCGCCTGATATGTGATCGCAAACACCACGATCACACTTGCATTTTTCTTCGCAGCCTTGTCCGTATCGCCCTAACGGACATTTATTCTCACAGTATTTACCCGTGTACCCGCGCATGCATTGGCAAGAACCATCAAAAGGATCACACGTTGCATTGTTTCGACATTCACATATTTTTTGACACTCTCTACCATAAAAACCGCTTAGGCATGCTAAGTAATAACAAAAACTTGATACTTTTATATACAATAAGGTGAATTAAACTTACAGATATCGCATTGAGGTCCGCCATAACCAGATTCGCATTTGCAGACTTCAGGAGCGACGCAAGACCCATGTAAGCAATCGTTAGAGCATATTGGGACACACGCTGTTTCACTCGCATCCTTCGCGTATCCCTTACAACAATCCTCCACAGGCTTGTTCTTGATGAGCGTCTGTACTTTGTAGACAGTTTTGAACTCGATCTTGTATTTTGAACATCGCGGCGGCACGTTCAGGCACC
>NBZA01001409.1:39800-82658 GCA_003054995.1 Aleochara bilineata
CGACAGCGACAGTCTGCCGAACGAAGAGCATACCCTGCATCATAGTGATTCCTTGCTTCTGCTGACGAAAGGAACGCGGGAGGCTTCAGAAGAACGTGCGCAATTTACCAACGCAGCCATAGAAATGCTCCGATCTGAGATTAGTTACAGTGAAAGCGATAATGACTCGGTGTACACACCGCACAACTCCCCTAAACACTCCAACAATGATTTTAGCGACACTACGGGTCAGAGCACTCCGAAGGGCAATCGCATTAGCTTTGGATTGCACAGCCCCGACAGCTCCACTGGAGGACATGAAAGTCAAGACCTCCGAGCTTATCTCCAACAATTGAAGAATAAAACCGCGGATCCGGCGCACCTCTACGTGTTTGATCCGGATATCATTGACCTAACGCTACTTCCACCGCCAGCAACGCCCGACGAACTCGACTGTGCCTTACCGACACCCCTGAACCTGCCGCCGCATAGCTTCGCTGACTCCATGGAGAAGCTCAACAAGTTGGGTGTTCTACACGAAAACCTCGATCTGGAAGAGTTTCTCGCCAGTGTTACAGTATTGCCACCAATGCAGAAAGTAACGCCAGCTGTTGAGTTAACACCAGAGGAGATAATGTCTTACATTATTCCTCCTCCGCCAGATATACAAGAAGACCCGGAGCCCACACCATCCCCAGTGAATGAACGCCGACCCAGTTCTACCAGCAATATCATAGAGTACGCCACCATCGAGCGTAAAGGTACGTTCTCTTGTTGTTCGGCCTCACCAAAGTCCAAACCTGAAGACATTCAACCACCACCCCGACGTGGGTCCATTGATAATAAACCACCCGAACGCCCTCCGAAGAACCTCTCTGGGGATAGGCAGCGGTCGCAATCCCTGCACTCTACATTCAAACAACCACCCGCCACACCGAACAATAATGAAGCGCCCCCGAAGCTGCCCCCACGCGACCCTGCCGAAAGCAATCAGCAAACGCATGTACCATCGCACCTTTTCCTCCCGCCGAAAAAGCCGCCGTTACCACCGTTACCGCCACTGGAAGTATTACGCAGCCGCAAGAATACTCTAACGCAAACCAAGACGACGCCGGAGGTCCGCACGGCATGTATTGGTTCCCCGCACCTCCAGCGCAACAAGAATATGTACAATGATCTTGACAGCAACTTCAAAAGCGGATCGACTGCAGTGAGTACGCCGACGTCTCCTTATCTTGGTAAGTACCCGATGATAATAACTAGGCATAGAATCTTACGCATCATTCACCACTTTCCTAAATGTGAATTGTTTCTATGTCGCATGCGTGTTAGTTGTCGCCTATGGTTGATATATAATATGATATTAGTGACGTAAAATTCAATTTGACCCTCGGGTATGTTCGTTGAATGATGCACTAGATCTAAATGTTCGTTTCGTCCCTACATTTGAATTCATTACAGGACGCGGTGCGCACTTCACCGCAATTCCCATAGATTCTCCCGATGGCTCCCGTAACGAATACGTTAATAACGTTAACAAAATATACGGATGTAGAAAGAGCATCGATGTGAATGGACACCACCAAGTACCTAATGTTAGTTGTAATCGTAGTCAAAGCGCGCAAGTGCAAATGAAGAATGGTACAAACCACGGACCGTGCATGTCTAGTCGCGAGGATTTGCTCGCCAAAACCGACGTGGCAATGAGCAGTCTGTTAGTTAGATTAGATCAAGTAGCGACGCAATGCGCCGCCGCTCAATCGCAAGGGGGCGGCCGGCAAATGTCTGAAGAAAAGTTTCAAGTAAGTTTGCTCTTAGTTATCATCTCTTGTTCTTAATCTTTCTTGTCTTTTGTCATCAACACATCTATCGATCTACACATGTTTCGTCTATTGCATTGTCTATATAAGGGTTTACTCTACAGGTGGCGAAAGATGAACTGACCACACAATCACTTCAGTTAGTCCATTCGAGCAAAATGCTGGTGATTGCGATGTCGGACGTGAGTCTTCCTGACTTACCCGAGCATCTCGCCGTGTGCTTGACCATTCTGCGCCGCCTCACCGAACTGTGTACTGACTTGGCGAATTACAGCACCGCTCCGCTGCAAACGCGCAATCTTATTTTAAAGGTACACGAAGTTACCTCTGCTTTTCGCCATTTGATTACATCCAACATTGACCGCACTTCCCAGGCGACCATTGAGGAGCACTTGGCCGCCGAAGCAGAATCGCTCGCTGGCGTGCTCACAACTTTACTGCGTAGTTTGCGTGTCTTTTCTCCGTAACTTAATTATTGCTATTGCATACAAATATGTGTATATGTTATACGCAACAGGTAAAAAAGATTTGCATAAATGTGCGTCTGTAACGCTCAAGTCTGAAACGCGACAATTCAATGAGCCATGCTCAAAGCATGCCAAATGAAATATTAATACATAATACCAAAAATATCAAATATCTGTATCATCCTTTGATACAGTTAACTTTTTCAATGTAGATTATATATTGTTAAGCAAGCAGGTGTAAAAAGTAACAACTCAAAACTATTATGTGATAATTGACAATTATAATTATTTAAGATTTTTTCGTAACAAACAGTAGCCTTACACAACAAATCAAAATTGCAGCATTAGGCAAAAATTGCTATTTGGAAGCTATTGTAATGTTTGACCCGTCTATGATTAGTACAATTGGCAAAGATTTGGTGTTTCTATTCTAGTCACTATTATTTTCATCAAGTTATAATCGTGTAAATGGATGGAAAGCATCAGCTGGGACGGAATAGAACACAACTTTACGTACAAAACTTAAGTTACCCATGATGTGAACTTGCTTCGAGCATCTTCATAACTGACAATGAGCGGCTTCAAGTTCGCTATTTACAAACGTAACTTTCAACCAAATATACGTCCAAATTAATTGTTATACAACCATTCTTTTGTTGACACCTTAAGTAACCAGTTATTCATTACTGAAATATAGTCGTACCATACGTGTTTGTTGTTTTCACCATATTCTTAGAATATACCAATTTGTTTTGTTTGTAATGTAGTTTATAAAGACCATTTCGTTTTAACGCCATTTCTTATATGATACTTTATATGTATATAACATAGTAGATATAATACTGTTAATTTATAAATCACTTTGTTATAGATTTGTTATACTAATTTTAATTATATACAGATTCAGCAATGGACAAATATCCATCATGAAATATGGGATGGCGGCTGATATTTTTTAAATGAGATGAAATCTTCAACATATTAACATATCCTTGAAATATGCATATAAAGGCAAGCAAATATATACAAAAGCAACAAATTGAAGTAGTTTCACTTAAGTCTCAATCCCAATTTAAATTCTTCTACCCGCTTTCTAAGATTCCTTAGGTAATATCTTAATGGATACAAATAATTAAGTAAAATAAAATAAACCATTGTATAAAAATAAACTTAGTATTTTCGTTCATCTTTCAATGTATGTGAATGAATTTATAATCGCTTGTAAAGCAATATGGCGAGTCAACAGTGAAAACTGCTTTCAGTCAATATAAAAAGGTTTGTTTTATACTGTGTCTTTCTAAAGTGTAAGTATGCGCATGTGGGAAGGTTTTGTGTAATACGTTTGTCAGTGTCTATAATCGCCTACGACTGATATTATAATGCGCCGTTATAGGCGGACCATTATTATTACCACTAGGACTGCTAAGACTCGGCGACGAATTAAGGAAGAGCTCAATGTAGCGATGCTGCATATTGCCTTTATCTTTGGTCATTGCACGCACTGCATCCTCATGAGTAGCAAATTCAACGTCAGCTTCGCCAGACGCGCGTCCCGCATTATCTTGTAGAAGTTCGATATTGATAGGCGTAATTGGTTTGAAAAACTAACCAACATATCAGTAACATAAAAAACAAACACACATTTAAGAAACTTACTTCTGCTATGTCCATTTGCGACGCTTTAAAAGGCAATCCACGCATGTGGATGCAATGCACAGCAACGCTGGGTCGATTGCTGTCTCCACAACCATTCCAATCATTCATGTCATACATGTTTTCGCTGCTCCAAGAGCGGTTGTCAAAGTTATTAAAATCTTTAAAAACAATCATCAAATTAATAATTGGCTTTTCTAACAAATTTCAATCAGTTTACCTTTGAAACTACGTGACATTCGTGGCTGCAGACGAGGAACCCCGATTCCTCCGTAGCGATCACCGCGATCATAGGGAGCAGGTCTGTAACCAGACATTGAACCCGAACCCATGCCCATTTTCCGGTTGGGATAACCTAGGACGCCAACCAACTCAGCCAAACTACTGCGAAAGATCTCGATGTACCTGTAATTACACGTTTCTTACTCTCTTATCTTCCAAACTGCGATACTCGGCCACGTGTTCCATCATTGTCCCACCCATCGACGCGTTACAGAAATTCGTTCACGCTGAATTGTTGATAAATTTTGCATGTGTAAACCCCCACCTGTGTCCTATCTTTTCCCGGTGTTTCTGCAGAGCTTTCTCTGCGATCTCTTTGTTAACAAACTGTACGTAAGCCTCCCCAGTACTGCGCCCCGAGTAGTCCGTCAGCAGTGTAATCCCATTTGGTAATATCTCCAACCCTACCCAAACAACCCAATCAGCCCTTAAACTCAACTTGATCATCATAATCTTAATTTAACAACAAAAGATAATAAGGCAGCATAGAGGAAAACATAAGCATACAGGTTGGCCGTGCAACGCAACATTAAGGTTACGGGAACTAAAGTGAATAACGGTTTGCTAGGCCTTCTTGCTTGCTCACATCATAAATTTTGACTTGATATTGATAAAGTAAGCTTTACTTCTTGTTTTTACTGTGTAAACTACCCCCAAGTGCATACCCGTAAAAAACTGTGCAATCTCCTCCTTTGAGCAACCAAACGGCAGGCCGCGAAGACGCACGCATCCGTCCCCATTGGAGTTGTAAAATGCTCCAGATCTCTTTATTACCCAATCCATTTCAGCCTTCTTTACTTTAAATACTGTTATAATAGAACAAATTTCGAATATATTCAACAATCATGACCATTTCATTAACTTTAACCAACCTTCAATGTATCGATTACCCATGTGATCCCTGTCTTTTTGACACGCTTTCAGTATATCTTCTCCGTCTTCAAATTCTATGAAAGCTTCACCGCTAGGTCGGCCCTCCCTTGATTGGGTCATGTGGACACCATTCTTACCACCCTTGATTTTGCACCCATCAAAGAAATTAATAATTTCGTCAACGGTGGCAGACCAGGGTAAGCCGCGCAGTTTTACAACACAATCTTGATCGTCGGGGTCAATTTTTAGAGACATGTTTTAGCTTTTTACAAAAAAATGAACTTGAGTTTAACCTCTAAATATTACAGCATTCACTCCCAATACAAATACAAAGTGAAAAGCTTACAATGCGTAGATATTTATACAATTGAGATGACGGCCGATAACGGACGTTTATCAGAGGCTAATATTTTCAATTTTCTGCGAATTCAAGTCTTATCTAACAAGACACTTTTCTTGTTTTCGTTCTTGGGTGGGTTAAACCCACACTCACTGCACTATAAAATTCACTAATACGAGATGTAAATATTCGTGAAGAATGGTGTAAAACCTATGAATCTCCACATTTGTAAAAATAAATGCTACACTTCTACTACAGTTCGTCTGTTTGTGTTTGAATGATAGTTTTATGATATTACAATTTCTACCGCCTTCTTGATTATAGATACGAGAATGAATGGTAAAAATACACCAGCGCCTCTTTAGAAAACAAACTAAACTATACGGATAATATACATAACCTACTTAACAAATCAAAAAGTTTGTTTCTAAAATAAGTTTTAAATTATTTTAATTTATATCGAATATAAAGATGTCGGATAAAATCAAAGTGTAAGTTTAATATTTAACTAATTAATTAATTTAATCTTTAACGTTTTTAGATTAATATGCGGCGATGTTGAAGGAAAATTTAACACATTTTTCAATCGAATCGAAAATATTTGTAAAAAGTCTGGTCCCTTCCACATGGTATTCTGTGTTGGCAATTTCTTTGGAATTAATAATACTGAATTCATACCTTATCAAAAAGGAATTAAAAAAATACAAATTTCAACTTATATTCTGGGGCCTAATCAGGAAGATCATTTAAGTTTATATCCAGACGAAGAAACTGATATTTGTGAAAATCTACATTACTTAGGTAAATAAATTGATGAATATACATACTTGATTATCAATTAAGCATTTGTTTAACTTTTGAAGGAAAGCGCGGATTATATACCTTAACAGGTGGTTTAAAAATAGCTTATTTAAGTGGTACTCTATTAGAAAAGGCCCCCGCATCTTTTAATTACACAACGGAAGACGTCATTGCATTACGCGACATTTGTTTGCGAAATAATCCTCATCATAAAGGAATTGATATATTATTAACTTCTCAATGGCCGCTTGGCATAACCAGGGATGTTAAAACTGTAAGATAATGATTAATTTTCTAAGGAAGGGCCTTTTTCAGTATTATTTTTATAGGATATTACAGAACCATTAAATGCATCTCCTCAGTGTGCGTGGCTCGCGTCTCAATTAAAGCCGCGTTATCATATCAGCGGATTGGAAGGAATCTATTTTGAGCGGCAACCCTATAGAAATCGGACCGAACAAGAGTTTGGTATTGTCACCAGATTTATCGCACTTGCTAGGGTTGGTAACCCGAAGAAAGACAAATGGATATACGCAGCGAGTTTAACACCCCTAGAAAAGATGAAAATATCCGAACTTCTTCAAAAAACTACAGATGAAACTGAAAGTCCTTATAATATTCATGAATTAGAAGTGGCATGTATGTTATACTAATTTATACCGGTCCATTTTAAATTTAATTTAACTGTTTCTTTGTTTTTAGTAAAAATTGATAAAACTAAAGCAAGTGCCAAGAAACAATACTTTTATGATATGTCAGCAGATCCTGATGATGACCGAAGAAGGAAACACACAAAGCGACCAAAGATCGAGTTTGACCAAGAAAAATGTTGGTTCTGCTTGGCAAGCCCGCAGGTTGAGAAACATCTTGTCGTTTCTGTTGGTTCTTCTGCATACATAGCCGGTGCAAAAGGGGCGATTGTTGACGAACATTTGCTTATCTGTCCGGTGAATCATCATCAGAGTGCGTTGGAACTTGACGACGAAGTTTTAGAAGAAATTGAACGATTTAAAGACGCTCTGCGGGCTTTCTACGCACGGGATGGTAAAGCCGCGGTTTTCTTTGAAAGAAATTATAAAACTTCCCATATGCAAATTCAAGCAGTACCCGTCCCGAAAGCATGTGCTAAAGAATTGAAAGAAATATTTCAGGTACTCTTCGTGTTTTTTGTTATTAAAATGACTAATAATTAATATTTAGGAAGAAGCTCAAGCAAATGGGTTTGACCTAACAGAACTTGATGAGGGTCAACGGTTAAATGAAGTTCTAAAAGCTAAATTTCCATATTTCATGGTAGAGATGCCCACTGGGGAGACGCTATACACCCGAGTCTTCGGCAATAAAGGGTGGCCTATGAATTTCGGGCGAGAGGTTTTAGCATCTGGACCGATACTCAATGCTCCCGATCGAATAGATTGGAAAGAGTGTGCCCTTTCGAAAGCTGATGAAACAGCATTAATAAACCGAATCAGAACAGATTTCGAACCTTTTGACATTAGTTCGTAAGAGATTTTCTGTTTTTTAAACAATAGTTTAATAACAATTAAGGCTCAATTAAATAGTCGTCAACTTTGATATCCCCGCAATGTGTGATACTATCCAATACCCATTTCTCTGTAACTGCGATTTGATGAGGCATCAGAAATCCAGCTGGCTTACCAACAATTATTTTGGCCTTTGAAAAGCTGTGAACTAGCGGGCCCTCAGACAACTTAATGAGTTCCTTTAAAACTTCCTTCCGTGGATAGCAATCATCAGTCACATAAATATCTTCACATCCTTGGAATGAGCGCTGACAGTAGAATGATTTTCCAAGAAATTGCATATTTACACGATTTTGCTATAACATATTTCATAATTATTAATAACAATATAACCATAAGACAAAAGCCATTAATTAATTTTACCCGTACTAATGGAGAAAATTCAACCAACTCGTAGTTCTCTTCGTCCAACCACTTTCCAGCTTTATGTGAATCATACAACTAGGACATAATTAAGGATAATTTCTGACAAAATGAAAATAAAGAAACTTACCCATTCACTACGTAATATCCAGATACCGCGAATCATAGCCCGCAATAAATTTATAGTTCGACCTGTCTGCATGACCACCAAATGAGTTGTAAATTTGCTAACTTTTTGTTTCGCTTTACACCCACCAAGAGTTTCAACAATTGTAAGAATTTCACGCACGCGATCGCGGTTTAATAGAGTGCAAACCAATACTTTATTAGGTGTTGATTTTTGGCCGACTTGCATCTGGGTATAATATTTATCCGGTGTAAGATATTTATTGGTAAGTGTACCAGGGATGAAATCATCATCGGAAAGCTCGGTATTTGTTTTCGGCGTTTCGCAGTCAATATTCATTTTTCGTCTAGGTTTACGCCGCGGAGTTCGATGAGTACGCTGAGATTGAATTTGATGATCTCGTCGGTCCTCTTCGTCGTCAACTTCTCGAAAACTTGGCAAATCGTCAATGTTATAAAGTTTTCGTTTGTTTGGCTTTCCCAAACTTTTGGAAGTACTAGTAGTAGTGTTTAATATGTTTTTCGTTAGTGCGCAATCAGGACTGCTATTAATATCAGAAGAACTATCACTAGCACTGCTACTGCTTGTATTACTACTACTACTGTTGCTGCTACTATCACTACTTGTGGACGCTTGTGAGGTGCTAACGGTCGCTGAAGCACATGTACTTTTCTCTTCAGTTTTGTTAGACTTCGTCGCGCTTTTGTTAGTTTCTGAATCGTCGTCAATTGTTTTTGAGCAGTTGCCAGCAACTGAAGATAGAATTGAAGTTACATTTGAGTGGGAAGCATTGTCCTGCGCAGGGCTCGTCTCGCTAAGTTGAGACTGAGAAAACAGCCGCGTTTGCCGTCTTGTACGTCGAGGTTCAATTTCGCAACTTTTTCCCGGGTCGGTACTAATTCGACCAGAATTACCTTTACTACTAACTCTTAGCGACGAGAGTTCGCTCGACAATTTACTCGTACTAGAAGTTGTAGATATTTTCTTAGAGTTTTTTACAGCGCTATTGTTTTGTCTTGAGCTTTGTGAGTCACGACCTCCAGTCTTAGTTGATTGAGAACTTTCGATAACTTTTAATGATGAAATTCCATCTGAATACTTAGTTTGATAACTGTTCTTATTGCTAGAAGTGTTCAGAATGTTACAATCGTTCTCCGTTCTTTTAAAAGGGTTCATGGTCTGCCTTCTGGAACGACGAACCCCTGAGCATCCAGATATTGATGATAACATAGAAATATTGCTGTTTTGTGAACAGTCCACATCATTTTCTTTAACAATACTTTTGAATGGGTTAAGGGTCTGTCGTCTGGATCGACGAACTTGCTTTTCTTCTGGTACATTATTTTGAGTTGCATCTGAGTTTTCTACAAAACTAATAGATTCGTCTTCAATGTTATTGCTAATTTTGAGTTCAGAAAGTTCATTTGATATTCGCGTTGAAGACAGAATAGTTTTAACTGGCTCGGTTGAATTATCATCATTACCAACTTTTTCATTGGGGTCAATAATAGCATGAGTATTAGTACTTTTGGACGTTTCTCTAATTGTAAGTTTCGAACGATATGTCCCTAAATCATCAGACGTTCTACTCGTTGTAGAATTTGTGGTATTCCTGCTCGGTGGCTCTACAATAACCTGTTTTTTAACGGATTTGTCTGGTGTTTCTTCATCAAGATCTACAATCAAGCCAGACAAGTCAATAGAGACTGAACTCTCACTGGAGAATGAAAGTTTTTTATTCCTATAATTTGTAAACTCATCTGAAGTTCTGTCAGAAATGGTTGAATTCACCGGCGATACTTCATTTTCTGCTTCGTGTGTCAAAATATCTTGTCCAATAGGCTCAGTTAAGTTCATGTTCGAGTTAAAATTTCTCTCCACTTGTGAAATCGATAACTCTTTGAATAAACTACGTGTGACTCTTCTAGTTTGACGTGATGATCGACTAGCTAAAGTCGGTGGCGTTGACGTTACTTTCGAATCCGAGTCACAAACTGCTTGATTCTCGCTAACAATTTTACCTAAAGGCGTTGTTATTTCCATTGTTGGCAGCGTATTATCAGTCGCCATACCGCTGTCCGTAGGAATATTTTTCTTTGCGTGTTGCAAACATAAATCATATGGTGAATCCCTGTCAATTGGTCTTCTTCTAGACACCATTTCAAATGGTGATAAAGCTTGGGTGGACTTCTTGCTGGTTGCAAATGTAATGCCATTGCTTATTTTTCGCGATGGACTTGTCAATGAATGGATTGTTTTTCGCCGATTGGAATTAGAATTCGACGGAAATTGCTAAAAACAGTTAAGAGTTTGAAACGAGTTAACAAGTAATAATAGATTAATACGTACATTTAACATTTCGGCACATGCTTTATCAGTGTTCTGTGTGCCTAAAGCTGGATAATTTTTTTCAGAAACCCTCACTCCAGTTTTATTAACGGCGTCAATCCACAATAATGAAACCAGTGGAATATCTAGTTTCTTAGCCGCTTTAAATGTGTCATAGCTTCCATCCTGCAATTTAAATGCATACAATTATAACAATTCAACATGAAATATTCAGTTTTAATCATACTTTGTAAATAACGTGTGTAACAGTTTTATTAAGTTTAGTGGCAACTGTTGCACCAAGGTCCAAAAGCAGTGACTTAATTGCTTCAAATTTATTGTCACCCATGTGAACTACATCCACAAATGCATGCACACCTCTCAGTAGAACTTCCCTTGGGCGTTTTGCTATTGGAGAAGAACTAATATAGTTTAGTTCGTCACGTGCCTTTTTCTCCAGCAACAATTTCTTTTGCTTATTTATATCCAGTAACTTCTTGTTCATCAGTGCTCTTGAGGGAGTTGCAATCGTAGCTTGTCTGTTTTTCTCCATTTTCTTCTTGCATTCTCCCAGAGCGTGCTTGTTTTGATTGATCATTTCAATAACCAATTTTCGTGCTTCAGGATCCTTCATTAGCAAATCACAAAACTTTTCTTTAGCCTTTTCATCAAATGGATCCGTAGGCTTCTTTGTTTTGGATCCTCCATTTTCTTGTCCCCTTTCATCAAACGGATCCGTAGGCTTCTTTGTTTTGGATCCACCACTTTTAGACCCATTATTAGGCCGCAATGGCACGTGTTTTCTTGGTGGCGATAAAATTAATTCCATATGTTGTAAGTTCATTGGATTTGTCATGATGTATAAAGTAATGGTTTATAAAGAATTGATTTATAAGTGTAAAAATAGATTAAAAACATAAGTAAATTAAGGTATTAACACATATTTAATTAATGAGTTAACACTTAAATAAATTATTTAAAGGTAAAGCACTACTGCACCAGCACTTCTTGTACATTTCTTTTAGGTTAAAATGGTCGACCGTTAGTCAAAAACTTTTTTGTGCCAGGCTAGGTATGACGCATGCGCATTCAAATAGTTCAAATTAATTATTAATTTATGATCAAAAAATGTTCAAATCAACTAAATAAATATAAAAAATTTCAAATTGGAATCACTAATGAGCTGGCGCATACATTTCTATAAACATGTTTGATAACTTTCTAACATAAATTACTCAAAATTCAATTTGCCACAAAGCATTAATGACTTAATTACAAATAGTGTATAATTGATTAAATAAGGTTGAATGAATAGGTTGTATTGACGTTTTTATTATTGAAAAACGTGTACATCAATAACAATCATTTATCACAGTACATACTTGTTTTTTCCAAACACAAAAATAATTCTCGTAACTTTTATAAAGTATCGTATTTCCGCAGAATCTAATTTATACTCAAATACAAACTCAAAAATAACACAAGACATTCTAAAAAAGTAAATTTATGTAGGTACAAAATAATGGCAACCAAATCCACAATGGTAATTGTGTTACTCGTATCAAATCACGTTTCAGTCCAATAGTTTTCTTTATCTCATAACTAAAAATAAATAAAATTCATGTAAATAAAATCAAAATTTATTAAATTCTATGAAGTAAGTTAATTACTTACGGAAAAATGTCTTAAATCGCTAGGATCAAATTCTTCATTTACCAACATCTCTCTATTTCCATATCGTTTTCTAAAAAGTTTGAAAACATTAGAAGAATTCACGATTATTTATTGTTAGCTAACTTACTCTAAAAATCTACGCCAAGTTAACATTGCTGTATATCCAATAACACACATTATGACAAATATACCAGCCACAATTGCAGGCATTTGACTGTGCACTGAACCTGCTGTATCCTTCTCAAGATCATCAAGTATTATCTGCTGATTAAGCAGTGGATCCTGGAAAGTGTCATTGTCTTCTTTTTCTTGCACTTTTGCATCTAAGTTTGCATTATTAATCGGGTTTGTATTATTCTGTTGTACAATCTCACTCGGTCTCTCATCTTCACTACCACTCGTTTGAATATAAGCTACATCCTCGTCTTTAGCGACAGATATTATATTATTATTCTTAGCAAATGTATCGTTTGTGAAGATCATCTTTGCTAGATCATCATCAGTGTGGTTTCTTTGTGAAAAATCGTGTGTATAATTTGGGTCAGTCACTGGAGGTGGTGATTTCTTCAAGTCGGCTACTTCAGTATCAGTGGCCGACTTTGTAGCTGAAGATGACGGAGTGACATTGACAGTATTATTGGAAGCGCTTGATTCTTGTGGTACTGACGTCACTGTCTGGTTATATTGATTCTGACTGGAAGATTCTTGAAGTGAGCTGTTTGTGGCTGGCAGATTTTCCTGCAAGTCCGGCTGTAACTGCAGTTGAGGTAGGCATGTAACGTGCTGACCTGTATATCCATAAAAGCTGATTATTATTTATGGTAAAGGTGAGATGCAGACACGTGAACTCAAGTCTTGCAATGCGTATTGAGACTTTTATATTGTGTAAAAACGTGGGACATTAACTTTAAAAAAATAATAGCATGTATTTAGTTGGTATATAATTAGATATTAATTAATATACGATGACAAATATTGCATGTGCATTTTTCCAAGATTTTTTTTGTTAGAAGTGATTCATCGCCTCTTAAACATATAGAATAATTCATGTCCGGTTTTTTACTCGAACGTGACGATTGTTATTTCCAGAATGATTGAAGTCACGCTCGGAAACAACAGATATTACACTGTAACTATTGTATTTTTATAGTTACTTCCTAGCTTGATGATTTGGTCAGGTGATGACACATTTCCAAAGAGAAAAGATTCATTGAACTTGCTCATTATTCATTCGTTTTTAATTGATTAATGATATAGTGAAATGAATTTAAATATTCCTAATTTAAATCTTGCTCTACCACCTCAAAAACAACCACAATATACATAAATACTTTCTAAAAATATCTATAAATGTTGAATTTACAAATGCAATCAACTTTTTCCATTTGTGATGTAAATGCCTATAAATTGCAAAAAACGTACACGGTAATCATGTAACCAAATTCAAGGTTTTGATTGAGCATTAATTGTTTGCATATATGTAGTAAACACTCGTTAAACCTTAAACTAAGTAACATCATAATAAACTTGTCCAATTTAAATGTTTTTGAGTGTTCAAAGTATTCAAATAGCTAATTATAAGGTTGAATTGAATTGAAGCAACAAGCAAGAAGCAAAAACAAAACTAGATAGAAGATTTTAATAGTTTGATGTCAAAACATTAAATTTTTATGTGAACCATTTTGTTGCATATTTAAATATATTGTTGTTTACTTTAACTAAATTCACATCAACTGTTATTTGTTTCAAAATCTTCCTGGTAAGATTCTGCTACGACTGACATAAGTCAGTTAACTGTAGAAGTTTAACGCAAGATATGTTATTAAAGTGTTTCTAGTTAGATAGTCAATGAAACTGTGAGGAATTTGCATTAATCTGCATGACTTGTTTTTGAGTAGAGCATAACTCTCAAGTTATGACACTTTTAGATTAGAATAATAGGTCTCTATACCTCAGTATGTACTCATTTAGTTTTAAAACATTAAACTTCCAGACAATTGACATTCTGTCGTCATTAATATGACTGATAAAATTTAGCGACATGAAGGTTTTTCAATTTCACCAAGTTCAAACATTCGTGCAATGCATACGTAAGTAGGAAAAACTATCTGACAGTGGCGTCGTCAATTAGCTTGCATGTTACCAGGTGAAGTACTACTTAGAACCGTCTAGAACTTATGTCAGGTGCAAAGCACTTATGTACAATTCGTCTGCCTGATAAAGTCTACCTTGATCTATTCAATGCTCACAATCAGTCTTGTCTGGAAAATTCTATCCCCGCAAAACTTTTTACCGCTTATTCAAATTCAATCCAAGCTATTAATCAATTATTTTCCTAGCCTTCAAATGTTTAAACACACAATACAAACCTGAATAAACCGCCGATGCAATAACCAAAAACGTAATAAACTTGCTCATGTTTAAGTCTTTTTTGTTTATACAAAAACACTTAAACTTCATATACTTAAACACTTTTGATGTTAGTTTTTGCTGCTTCTTCCACAGTTTTATAAATATTTATATTTTATAAAGCAATTATTACACATCAAATATATTTATTGTTGCATTCAGGCCAAAGACACTTCGTTATCATTGCCACAGATACCTCGAGATAAAGAATTACAAACGCGCGCAAACAATTCACTTCACTGCGCGCACCTGTTGTCTTTGCTATCGTTTCAATCGCTGACGATATCTTATCAGCCCGCGAACAGTAAATACAAATTAATACGTTTATAACAATTTTTAGGTAGATAAGAGACGCACGATACTTGCGTCACATACACGTAAATAATAATTAGGAGTCTTTAATGTTTCGACGTTGATTTTTTGAAGTCGTTTATTTTGCGATGAGTAGCGCTATTATACTAGTAGGCGCGCTGTTTTTCGTGTATTTAACTTGTCACAGGTATCGATTGCGTATGATATATTACGATGAAACCTTACATGCGTTTGGAAAACGAGTTCCTCACTTGATTGCCGCTAGCGAACGCGATCATTATTTGTTGACGATCGGTGGTCGACTGAATGGAAGTGTGCTGGCGTCAAGGATGTACTACCATTACCTGAACTTGAATTATCTACCATTGACTTTATGTTAATGGTAATTACACCTCAATATGTTTTGGGAATTTTCAATTGTTTTAAAGCACACCACATACTACAAGGCTGAGAATACATTTAATTAATGCTGAAACTAAACTAACTTAAAGGTTTATTGAGTTGAGGGTTTAGGTGTGTTTGAACAGCAGTCACAGAGACGGGAAACCAAATTTTGAAGAAAATCCAAATTTAAAGTCAAAGATCTCACGTGATATAGCGAATATTGGAAAATTGTTTTCAGTTTCATTTTCTACGTTTTCTTAAAGTAATTTTTCAAAAATTGCATAAAACTTAAATAAATTATTAATAAAATAATTAATAAAAATAAGAAATGGAAAAATAAGCCTGTCAGGTGTGGGGTTCGAACCCACGCTCCCTTTCGAGAACCAGAGCTTAAATCTGGCGCCTTAGACCGCTCGGCCAACCTGACTGTTGCATAGAATTTCATTATAAGAGTATAAAACCGTGAATATGTTAAAACTTTAATATCGCAGAACGCTATTTAATTATTAAACAATAATATATGTATATATATTACAAAACTGTCACAAAGAGTTAAATATTATCATTTACATACGTTTTTTTAATACCTATTGTAACGCTGAGGCACAAGAAATATAATGGCAGCCAGCGCTTCAGAACTATTCTCTAAAAAATCATTTATTATTAAATTAGTGGAATTGGTTTGTATTTTAAGCTGTTATTTAAATTCCGCATCTAAATCTTTTAATATCCCATTATCAGATTTGTTTGCTTTTGGTAATAATCACTTATGCGGTTACAATGCGATTTGCTACCATTATGGACTACGCGTATCTTCTTGCAAACGCGTTCTTCTTCGCTACGCTGTCGATGTTCTATCCCGTGATTGTATGGTTCGTGATAGAGATTCTCGAAGGATTTCCAGAGAATCTATACGAAATGATAGTCTCCATTATGGGAGCTATCGTCTCTGGTGTGGCAGCGATTTGCTTTCTCGTTGCATATTACGACGACAGTGGCGATGATCGCAGCAGTGACAATGACAAAGTTGAAGATGACGACAATAACACATACTTTAAGCATTATGATGATTGGGAAACTTATGTCATTATTATGTCTGTATTTTTGCTTCTTACGTGTGTGGCGTTCATCCTTGGTGCAATCTTTGCCCAGTGCGGCTAAAAGACAGTATACATTTCAAATACCACCTCTGCAAACAATATACAACAATATATGCTTGATTTATATGAAAAGAGATGTGCAAGGGAAATTTCAATATACAATAAATTTAATATACAATAATTCTTGATATATTGATGTATCTATTTAGTGTCATTATACTTTTGATTAACTTCTGCCTTTATCTGCATCAATTGTTGCCACAGAAGCTGGTCGATAGCTTTTGTACATTTCAGTTTACTGTTTTCACTTGTTGCTTCTAATATAATAAGATGCCGGCAATTACTTGACTTGTATTCTTTAAAATCCTCAAGAATAAAACGCAATTTATGCTTTGGAACGTCCTCCCTTATCAAGTTTGCAATCTTAATTGAATCAAAAAACTGTAACGAAGTCTAAAAATTGTGAAAAGAGTAGGAAATTAGAAAATTGCTAGTATAGTTGCCAAGCAACCTTAACTACTTACATCGATTTTAATCGCAGTGATAATAACTTTTTCAAAAAGAAACATTTCTACATCAATCTTCTCCTGCCTACGTTTTTTGCGAATCTGTTTTAAACTCTCTCGCAGTATAAATGTTCCAGTTTTAGCCTCATCGTAAATATTGTACTCAATAGTTTCTACTGCCACAATAGTGTTACAGAGATTTAGTACTTTCTTAATGAATATACACGCTTTTTCAATAGCGTTATCTTTTGGAAGGTCATTCAGTCCTTCAATACGCTGTACTTGCTTCTGAATGTTCTGAAGAAAAAGCTCATACTTTGCTAGACGTTGTAATGGTTTTACTATATACCGGCTAAAGCCGAGTGGTTCGTCTAATTCTAATTCAATCTTCTAAAAACGAACTTTTTATGGAAGAAATAACTGATATTCATTGTGTTTTTACCCGTATTATATCCGTTACCTCCGGAGTTTCAATTATTTTACTGTAGCTGATCCACTGCCTGCTTAGTTTTGAATACATGTGGAAGAGTTTTTTGTGTTTTGTGAATGCATTGCCGATGGTCGTAAATAATCGGTCTTTTGTCAGATCATCAAGAAACCAAGAACCAAAACGATAGATCATTTTAATAATGTTTATCATTTTCTTAGAAATAATCAACTTTTCCTTTTCTGTCAAATTTTCATGAATGTTTTGTAAAAACTTCTAGAAAAATGTAATTACAGTTTATGAGTTATAATAGGAGTATAATTGTAATATAAGTATGAATGTACCACTCGTAATGTGTAAATACTTCTCATGTAATCAATTTCTGTTGTTGCTAACTCTTCCAAGGTCTTCGTTAATAAGTTATTTTCTGTATCATTTACTGAACTAAAATTTAAAATAATTTCAAATTTAAATAAAACAATTAATTTTTAAACATTTATAACTAACTTTGTATTATTATTAGTTCCATTTAAGTTATCATTGTTATCAAAACTGCAAACAAAAAGCGATAAGTAAAAGTTTAGTACAAGTTATACATATATGTACATGCATACCTTATTCTCTTGAGAATTTTTTCTTCGAATTTATCTCTTTAAAACAATTTGAAACATTGAATTATATTAATTAACATGAATTAATATCAATTGTATACTCACATGTTACTACTGATTTCATCTGAAATAACTGAAGATGTTTTACTTGCATCTGATGACTCATTCACACTTATAGATTGTAAAGTATTTCGAATTGTTGCAAGAGTTTCTGTTAAAACACTAGGATTATTTACACTAGAACTAATACAACATTCTTCCAGAAAATCTAAATCTATCACTATATCTTTTTCGTTCGAAAATCGTTGACAACTTTCTGATAAAACTTTTGCATATTCTTCTTGCACCTCAACAGCTAGCTGTCTTGAATTTTCAAGCAAATTGTTTAAATCTGTTTCCATTGCTGGATACAATATGAAACAATTTAGAACCTACGTAAACATGTTTAGTGATAATATAATACAATCTTATCTTTATCATTTATCTGCACTGATAAACTTTTAAATTGAAACTTTTCTTGTATAACAAGTTGCCTATATAAAATACACCTACACAACCAGCATAAACTGACACTTTTCCACCTTTCCATCGCTTCGATGAGCAACTTGAAGGTTAGGAGTGTATTTTTCGATTTATATTTGGGTCGCGCGAACGGCATTTCTGCTAAATGAAGCAACACGCAAAATGTTAACGAACAGTTCATAAGAACCCAGAGGAGAAAAACGTCGTTCAGGCTACGCCATGTATTGATACTGCCCGCTGCTGGCCGTGACGAAGACCTGAAGAGTGTTTTGTTTTGTGCAATTAGCCCATCTGTTTGTGCTCCACGCAGGTGAGACTCTTCTATAAATGGACGCCGAAAATGCTGATTGCAAACTGTCCTGGTCGGACCTTAAGAACGTCGTCTCCGACCTGCGGCGGCAGCTATCCAACATATCCACGATGGTGCCGAGTAACATTTCGTTTCGCACCCTGGACGATGGCCGAACGCGGATTTATTTCTTAAGTACGCCACAACACAGTTTTGAGAGCACCCTTCTGTACGTGGACGTATCCAATGACGCTCCAAATGCATCGCCAACATTACCCTGGCACTGTGTTGTTGAGTCAAACATTGTAGCGTCAGTTAGTAAGTACTCTCGTGAGGAACAGTTGCTTTGGGAGAGGAAACGCGTATCCACTTGGGGGATCAATTGGTACGAGATTCATTCGGAAAGTGGGAAGATTGTCTTTCCAGCCAGTAGTAGTTTATATCAATTTGTTGACAGCGGGTGTGGGGTAAGTCAATATGACAATTCTTTGTTGCCAAACTTTTATCCATGAATAATTCCAGCCTGGGTTAATTTTTCCAACAAAACTACGCATCTCAACCGCAACAGGAGCTAAACTTAATCCACAAATATGTCCCTCAAATCCAGACTTAGTTGCTTACATTTGCAATCATGATATATGGGTAACTCACACTGCCTCCGGGTGCAACGAACGGTTAACCTACGCTCACAAAGGTGGACGTAACCTCGCCGATGATCCGCTATGCGCCGGGGTGCCGTCCTATGTAATGCAAGAGGAATTCAGCCGGTATCAAGGGTACTGGTGGCAACCGACATGTACTGACGGGATATACCGTATTCTCTATGAAGAAGTTGACGATGGGGATGTGAAGATCTTTTGCTTTCCTTCGTCACAATCTGACTACAGCGGTGATGTGGAAGAATTCCGCTTTCCGAGAGCGGGATGCGCCAATTCGAAGTCGTATATGAAACTGATAGAGTTCCGCGTGAGTGACACGCGGCAAATCACAGACATTGTCATGCTGGAGTTGCAGTTCAGTCTCAACATGCTCTTTCCCTGGATGGAATACATCGTGCGTGCTGGCTGGACGCCTGATTCGCAATACATTTGGGTGCAGCTGCTGGATCGCCGACAGAAACATCTTGAACTTGTGCTGTTATCTCTTAGTAATTTCACAGAAGTGCTTCCCATGTATGATGAAGGCAGCAATTCCGACATTGGAAACCCTATGGTTCAAGTGATCTACGCCGAGGAATCCTGCTTGTGGGTGAACGTGGACGATCTGCTTGTTTTCCTGCCTTCCTCGGAGCACGAAGTGCAATTTATTTGGGGCAGTGAGGAGACAGGCTTTAGACATTTATATCACGTTACGGCACAAATAATGCCAACGAATAACGGACTTGGCGAGCCGATGGATTACGTCTCGCTTAACCCGAAGCTCCAGAAGCGCGTGGCGCTCACGCACGGCGACTGGGAGGTACAATCGGATGGCGTCTGGGTGGACGTTTGTAGACAATTGGTGTACTTTATGGGATTGCGGGAAACGGTTCTTGAGAAACATTTGTATGTGGTTAGTTTACAGAGACCTGGTGAAGTGCGGCTGCTCTCGCGGCCTGGATTCTCATATTCGTGTGACTTTAATAAGGTAAATGAAGAAAATTGAGACCAGTAAGGAGAATCAATAGAAAATGTTTTTTTTACCATTTTAGGATTGTACTATGTTAGTAACTGTATACAGTAATATAGAACAAACGCCAGCGTGTCAAGTATTCAAGATCACACACTCGGACTGGACCGTTGAGGGAGTGGAGTTAACATGTGTAGGATACATTTTAGAAAATGGCCCCAAGATTAATAAGAAATACTGCCCAGAATTGTTCACGCACACTATTGAATCTGGTCACACTCTGTATGCAATGGTTTTCAAACCATACAGTTTCGAACCGGGTAAGAAGTATCCAACGGTACTGAATGTTTACGGTGGACCAGAAGTCCAGTTGGTTACGAATAACTACAAGGGTATGCGCCAGCTCCGCATGCACATGCTTTCAGCAAGAGGGTATTGCGTAGTGGCGATAGATTCGCGAGGATCTAAACATAGAGGGATTGAGTTTGAAAGTTATCTTCGTGGAAGAATGGGCACTGTTGAGCTGTTGGATCAAGTAGAAGTGCTTAAATGGCTATCAAGCCATTTAGGATACATAGATATGAATCGTATCGCAATACATGGCTGGTCCTATGGTGGATATCTCAGTCTCATGGGATTGGCACAACACCCAGACGTTTTCAAAGTTGCCATTGCTGGAGCACCCGTTACCAATTGGTTACTCTATGATACTGGGTACACGGAGAGGTATATGGATCTACCAGGGAATAATCAGCAGGGTTACGAGGAAGGCTCCGTCCTGAATTACATAAATAAATTTCCTGATGAGTAAGTTTATTAATTAAATTGTCGTACTCAAAATTGATTTATGTTGTGTTCTTTGAATAGGGAAAATCGATTATTAATTATACATGGACTCATTGACGAGAATGTACACTTCTATCACACTAGTCAACTGATCAATAGCATGGTGAAAGCTGGTAAACCATATCAGTTGCAAATCTACCCGAAGGAGCGACATTCACTGCGCCATTTAGACGCTAGCAGACATTACGAGACAACACTACTCTCGTTTCTGCAGAATCACCTATAGCCAACTTCAATATAGTAGTTAATAGACATTAATAGCAATTGATATTAAATTTTAAAGTATTGTGAAAAGTCCGAGAAATATGTAACATAACAATTTTTTGATAACTCGCTGTGGACGAGATCAGTGCTGAGCATGAAACCGCCATGTATGTTAGTTTTATGCCGATCATTTAGCGTTAATTTATTCTAATCTGATAAATAATTGTAAATCATCTCTGTAATTTAGGAAGTGGCGATCATTTACCAAGTGATTGCATATTTTGACTTTAGCGTACATAGTTTGCACATTAAATGAATAAATAATACTGATAATGCTTTTATAAAGCGAAACAACAAAACGAACTTTACAATTTTATTAATTTTAGCGATGATCATGGTCGTAATTAATTATATATTGTAAATGTTCTCTGCGCAGGAATTTTAAGTACATACTCGTCAAACAATTTGTAGAAGTCATTTTATTTATACAACTATGACTTTAGAGATATTTATATTATTTGTTCATACATTTTCTAAGGATTTCTGTTAAAATTTATAAAGGATTGTGGATATTTTATTTGTTGTAATTAATCTGGCTGAGATGCGAAAATAATAAGACGAATTTTTATGCTAAACGATTTGTATGGAGTGATTTTTATTTTGATGGCGATTTCTACATAGATTGCGTGAATGTCGTATACATTAAGAACTTCAGTAAGTATTTGTGATAAGTAATCTTAAATTAGATTACTACAGGTTGTATTATCTACAACTTTTGGGCCTACTTATCAATAGCATGGTTTATTGTTAGTGTGAGTTTAATTGAAGTCGACAAATATTCGCTTTCATTAAGTTACGTTATCACGAAGCAAAATAATGACTGTAAGAAGTTTGTATTCATGTTTAATTAAATTCAACTTTGTTGAATTTTATTGTTTTAGCTTACGAATAAGGAGTGGGAAACAAGATTGCTAGTTGTTGCAGGAGTTCTTGGAGCAATTTGTGGAGCGCTGTTCTTGATGATTGTCATTCTTAGCATATTACATGGCAATCTTCGAAGAGCGTTCAATAAGCTTCGCATGGAGTTGTATCAACCGTAAGTTTGAGAAAAGTTTTATCATACATACCTTGTTTTATTTACTTAGGTTGATCTTTGTTATAAATAAGTTTGCACATCCCACGTGTCCCCTCACATGTAACAAGAGGGATAGACCCAAGACATGATGAACCAGTATTCAATACACAACAAAATTATAATCCCGATCCACAACAATTCAGTCCTGAGAATATAATGAACTATGAGTTGAAGAATCAATTAATGCATCGTCAACATGCTGGTGGTGTTGGTGGAAATTGGGAGAAAGCACCACCACGAAACGCATTCGGTGCCAATAAACGTACTGAGGACAATCAACGTAACTTTACTAGAGATCCAAATTTTGACAGCGGTCAAGGCTGGGATAAGGCTACTCGCAATCCACTTGGCGCAAATAGACATACTGAAATGAATCAGTACGCTCCGGAACAAAGTATGGAAACCTCTTTTGCGCAAATGCACAGAGGGTATGTATTTTATTTTTATAACGAATGGTTATTTAACTGTTTATCTTTAGGACGACTGCCCCCGGAATGTTTTCGGCGCATACAAATGCGGGATATTAGATCGTAGATAAATGAAACTATAAAATAGATTCTGTATTACTCATTACGGATATCCAGGTTAAACTAATTTAATCAACATTTACAATAGATTGGAGATAAACCAAAATACGTTATAAACATGATTCATTCTTGATTTTAATGTGTTACATAATTTGTTCATACTTTAATGAAATTTTAGGTACCTATATTTGTCGTAGAATCGTGCTTTTATTCTTCAAAATTAATGTCAGAACGCCCAAAGAACTTCTATATGAGTCATGAGTAATTTATTGTTATTTACAAGACAGTACTAAGGTAAAATACATATAAGTATATAAATAATAAATCTTGTAAATAACCAGCTAAGCCACTGTATCATGGCTTATCTAATAAAAAAGTTGGTTCACAATTCACGCAAGAACAATATTGGAAGAGTTGCTGCTTTAGATCCAAGTTTTTAAGTCGTAGCACTTTGCACTTTTCAGCAATTGCATAACGGGTAGTCTCAACTCCTCCAACACGCCCCCAGAACAGGGTAAATTCTGGAATACCTTCTTTTAAAGTACTTGCTTCTGTGATAGACTCGTCTGCAAACTTCTCATAGCATTCCGGATCAATGATTGGAAATTGCATAGTTTTTTCCTCGAGTGTTTCAAACTTTCTGCAAATAGCTGCCAAACTGAGAAGTTTCTCTCCTTTCATTTCTAATTCCTTCATGAAATCAATGCTTTCTTTGCACACTAGCACAAGAAGAGTCAAATTCTCATAATCGTTTTCGCGTTCTGCGTCCATGCGTTTACGCAAAGTTCTGTAAATATTCTCGTAATGTTTGCTCTCCCATTTTAAGTCCTCCATCATCCGCTTATGGTTAAGTTGCAATTCTTCAAAGCGTATCCGAAGGGACTTGATGGTATCACAACTGTCTCTGATCTTCTCCCAGTTTATTTTAATCTGTACCTGAAGAGAACGATCTAGTTTGGACAAATCCAGAAACTCTGTTTTACGGATAGAGTACTCGCTGATATGCTTTCCCAGAAACTCCTCAGACTCGGACCACATTTTTGTGAATCGTTGCTGCAATTCATCTACGAATTTATTATGGATATCATTGAGCTTAGAAATTTCAAATTCTTGTCGGCTTAGGTAATCTCCTCGTACTAACTTGGTGGTTTCTTTTTTGGTCTTCTCTAGGAGATAGAGCATGGTTTTCAGGTACACCTCGTGTTCTTGGGCGATGCCCATAACGTCATTGCGTTCAAAAGTTGCAGCAGTGTAGAGATCATTAATGATCTTAATCGAGGTTCTCCAAAGATCTCCAATTTGATCGTAACATAAAACTATGATTTTGTTGATGTTATCCATGTGGGATTGCAGAGCAAGTTGAGCCTGCTTTTCGGCATAGTCAATCTCATCCAGCAGAAGAGAGATCATAAAGTCTTTATTGTCAACTGTACGGTTGAAGACTTCCCAAGTGGACTCAAGCTCTTCTCTCATGCGGCCCTGAGAAATCTTTAGCAGCATATTTCGCCAAGAATGCTCATGCTTCAGGATGGTATTTTTCCCAAATTCCATTTCCCTTCGAATATGGGCACGTGCAAGTTCATTAGCAGTTTCAATTGCTTCTTGCTTTTTCTCTTGTTTAGTTTTCTTTGGTTTTTTATCCTTTTTCTTATTTTTCTTTGGCATTTTAATATATTTCTTTTCTTGTTGTAAAAATTTGTATAATATTATCTTAAAAATATACTTTACATCTGACACATGTCCTTTATGTTATTGAACAATCAATCAATAATTATAAACAACAAGAGAATACCAAAATGCCTTCTACATAGTGTGCGTTGTGCTGCAAACAATAAAAAACAGGGTTTTATTTTTCTCAGTTTATTAACAACCATGACAAACAACAAGTCGTCGAAGAAATCAAATGCTGGTTTACCGGCTACTTCAAATAAACAAAAGACTAGCAATAAGGAATCAAAAAAGAGGGTACCAGCAGCACCTAAATGGGCAAAATGGCCTGGGAAAAAGGTTTTAGAAAAAGATGTGCCATCAAAAGGTCCCAGAGCTCCAAAACCTAAAAAAAAGAAGAATGTTAGTACACCTGAAAAGAAATTTATCTGTTACAGTTCATCGACATCTATCTCATCTACTTCTCCCACAAAAAAGTAACATTTATTCATTGTTGGTACTAAATCTTACACTAAAAGCAAATTCAAAGTGAATGTCACTATAGATATAACGCAACACTATGTTCGACGATAATAATAAATATTTGTTGTGGATACTTTTTAATTCCCAATTGTTGTTTTATTTAAATATAATTTGTATATTTATTTGTCAAAAATGACATTAGAAAATAATTAAGCATTAATGGGAGTGATGGGAATGTGTTATATGGGTTTTTCACAGATTTAAGGATTGTAGAATTGGATTGGACAAAAATTGGGTTTGAAATTAACAACTTAGATAAACAACTATAAGCACCATGCCACGAAAGAAAGCACCACCTACTAAAGAACAACTTGAAGATGCGCACCTTCAAAGAGAGCTTAAATATGGAAAATTATCTGAAAAACTAGTAAATAAACGCTGGAAGGAACTGTTAACAAGAAAGACTTTGTCGCGTTTCCACGAAGATATCATCACATTCCAGAGATGCTATGAGCGCATTCTCGAGAATAAAGACATGGAGATATCTATTCTGCTTGATGAACGCCAGGTTGCCGAAGAGCAGCGTAGGATGTCGGCGTTGCGACACTTTGACAATATTGATAACCTTATCATTCTCTGCCTCAATCAGATGAATACATTCTGGAAGCAATCAGCCGAAACCATTAACGCATTATACAGAAAAGGAACGTTAGAGCGGGATAATGTTCAAATTATAAGCAAAGAAGACGAGGTATGTTTAAAGACTATGCTATATATTTTGGAAACGATGAAACGTGATGACCGCATGTCCTACCAAGGGCTTTACAGCAACGCAATTCACTCGGAAAAGACCAAATTGTATGAATCTCGTTGGAAGTACACTGACAAACTTCAGAAACGATTTGTAAACATGTGGCAGGAAGCTCATAAACTTGTAGATTTTCATACAAATATTCATCGGAAACGCATGAAAGATTTTCTCAGTGCAAAGAAAATAGATACCAACCATCAGAATCTTATTGAGAAACAATGGAACGCCCTGGCTGCAAAGTATGAAACAATTAATATGATAAAAGAACATTACAATCTTCTCGAGACAACGCAAACGAAACAAATTGCATCTTTGCAGCTTGAATTTGATTTCTACAATCAGCTTTTCTCGTATCTTAAAAATATACGCATCTCGGAGAACAAACTTGATTCTCAAATAATGCACATGATGGTGGATGCTTCTCAGAATGTTATGTCATATATGAGAAAGTACGAATACGATGGTGAACGGTTGCTTAGCTTATCAGCGATTACAAGACGTTTTGAGACTCAAAAAGAGAAAATTCTAGCTTTTCCAATCAGTGATGTGATAGGAAAAAAGAAATTCATAGAAAAGAAACAGTTTGGATCTATTCGTCTTACTGCTAATGAGGATTTAGAAAAGCAAGAACTGGAAATGATTGAGGCACGTCTTAATGAAACGCTTAATCTTTTTAACTCTACCGGTTTACCTGAGTTTGAAACATTTTGGAATCGATTGGGATCAGTCAATGCAACGCGGTATGAATTGGCCGAAGCGGTTGCGCAAATGAAGAAAAAGAATAAACAACTCAGGGAGAAATTGAATGCGTATTGTACGTGTGTTTCGTGTCCTTTGATTATCAAAAAACAAATTCAAAAAAGTAGGTAGTAAGTTAGCTAGGAGTATATTTAGTATGGTAAATAAATTGAAAATTAATAATAAAATAAAATTTCATGAATATATTACACATAACAATATTTATAAAAAATAAATATTAACAATAACAGTTTAAAATATCTAGAAAGTTAAACAAAATTTAATTGTAAAGCTAACAAAGCTACAATTTTCTGGCTGATGTTGATTGTTCATCAATCGAATGTTAAATTCTAAAATATATTTTTATGTACAAAAATTAAGAAAAGATAAAATCATCAAAAATCCATGTTGTTATAACTTTAAGATTCCTTCGTTAACATCCTTAATAATACGGATCGAAAGTGGCATAACTTCTGTCTCGCTCCGAACCTGTATAAGCAACATTATAATATTTAAAAACCGTCTATAATTTCAAATATGTCATGTCTTTGAATGTCTCCTGTAATGTAACTGTCAGTCCAACAAATTAATGAATCGTTCGTGTGTCAAATTCAATTGCTCTGTAAAAGTCAAGCATGGGAGGTGATCTACTGGATTGTGGAGAAACCTTGGTACTTTGAGGGTAATATAATCGTTTCTGAAGAAGTTCTAATTGCTGTAACTGTGATAACTTTCTACCAGGATGAGGCCTTCCTTTGGAAGTGGACGATGGATAGTGTCGTTTGACCTTTTTAGGGGAAGAATGAGGATTTCTTGAAGGTATAGATCTACCTTGAACCTCTTCGTAATCAGGGTAATGAATTAGAAAAGTTTCTGGGTTAGACGTGGCTTGTACTTCTTGATCTTGATATTCATAAACGTGAGGATGCGATGGATGGGCTTGATTATGCGGACCAGTTTGATATTGAGCTAACAAAGTGGCAAGGTCTACATTCTGAGGTAAATCTATATAAACTGGGGTGTAAGGTAATTTCCCGTTTGCTTGTTGTCCATGAGCAGGGGCAGGTATGGGTATGACTTGTAGATTTGGTGGTAGTTGTTGGTACGCTGCCTGTAACTGTTGTATTTGCGATTGTAACTCTGCGGTTTGTGCTCGTAATTCTTGCTCGTGTTTGGATACTTTGCCAGGTTTGTTCGGGGTTTGAGCAGTACTTGGTACTTGGACATTAGGTGTGGGACTAGGAGGAAGTGTAACATACATAGGACTTCCATTAGGAACCAGCGTACCTTTAGTAGGCTTCAGTGCTTTCTCATTTGACTTATTGTTATTTTTTTGTTGTGGAAGCTTTTGCTGCTGACGAATGTACTCTAGATAATTGACTAAAGTGCCGATGTGTGCTTCCTGAGGAGTTACCTTTTGATTACCTAAGGCTGAAGGCCTAGACTTCACATTTTTAGTGCCGGTATGACTAGCAACGTTATCAGTTGAAGAAGTGTGAGGTGCACTTGACGGTGAAGGTGAGGGATCAGTCTGATGGGAAGAGGAATGAAACATGGACCCTACAATGCTCTTCATACTCGGAACGATGGAGTCTGAGAGCGGTTTGAAGGAAGGTTGTTTCTGACTGGCTTGACTCTGTCCGTCGTGCGTGGCGTCAGCGTTTTGTTCGTATGCGTCATGTTCTTCGTATGGGTCTTGCTGGTATGCTTGCAGCGATTCGTGGTGTGTATGTTCGTCGTCGTTGTCGGATGAATGTTGTAGGTTTTTCGGGATCTTCCGGAGTATAATAAGTCCGTCGGCTTGTTGCGGGTGTTCTTTGCCTGTATGGTTCGTAAGTATGTCAATCATTTGCCGTTTTTGTATACGTTAGTCGTTATTTGTTAGAGTAAATTAAGTGGAGTATTAATTTCAAGTGATGTTTCAAGTGACTGCACACGCAAAAAAGAGTAAAACAAAGAGTGAAGTAATTACGGATAAGTAGTCGGATTGAATGTATGACATTGACCAAGGTATCGTGGAATGGCAGTAGAAATTCGTGTCAAGCAGACGGAGAAGAGGGAAAGTCACAATGATTGTGAGTAAGAAGTCACCTACTGCTTCGTCTGTCGCGCTTTTTGCACACACAAGCATGCGTAACGAGTTACTTCTACATAGTCTACTCGGCGTTGGCGTCAAAATTGTGATACTCACCATCGTAGAGGTTGTTTTGGTAATAACCACCTGATCCAGCACCACTGGTACCAGGGCTACTGGGTGCTGACCCATAGTGGATTGCTGGACCTTGTACTGGTATACCATGTGCGGGTCCTGTGGGTGCTGAGTATTCATATGAACCTCCACCTCCAGAAGGATGCACTACATGTGAATGCGTATGGGTTACTGGAGGATGAACATAAGCTTCTAGAAAAAATATTGAGTCATATTAAGGCAGTAATTTAATGTTTAAGGTGTGACAATACCATGTTCAGGTGCAGTATGGATATCGTCATCTTCACTTGTTGGTGGCACAATCATAAATGCAGATTTAGCAATATGTTTCCCAATGGTAGTTAGGGCTTCACCACCGCCACGAATCAGTTTTCCTTTCGCAGTTAACAAATGTCCACTTCCTTTGATAAGTTGTCCTTTAATTGCAATCACTCCTCCCTTGATTGCCTTAACTGCTTGAAGCAAAGTTGACAAAACTGACTTTTTCAAGTTCCACAGATCAAATCCTTTATGTTCCTACATTTGTATAGTACAAACTGTAAAATTGCATTGGTTTTTATTTAATTTAGACCTACATCATGATGGTGATGTGGATAATGCACTGGTGGATGTACAGGCACGTAATGCTCGTGCCCATGTCCGTGATAGTCATGTATCCCCGGATGACTATGATGGCCACTGCTTGAATGACTGAAGTAGGCACTAGCGCCCGCTGAGCTCTTTGCCAGCTGCGAAATCTTGTTCTTGATTCCCTGACCAATGGACTTTTTCAGGTGATGCAAGATATCTCCGGATCCAGACGCGGAGCCGCGTTTTTCTCTGTAGCTTTCGTGCTGCAGAAACTTTATGGCCGCTTTGTCTGAGTGGTCCAGGAAGGGCGGAAGCGGTTGACTGGCTTTGAAGGGCGGCGATGGTGCCCCACTGATAGAGGTGAGTTGGATCAAACAGCAAAATGCGAGAGCAACTATTATCAAATAATTTGTCTGGAAATACATTTAATTAATTGAGTAATTAATTAAATTAGATTAAAGTAAGCAACGTGGTAATTAATAAATTGGTTCGACTAATGAGTGGATCGAACGTGTCATCAAACGTGAGAGCTGTTTGTGTGATGATTGCGGAGGTGATGCTAAAAAGTGTGAGTGAATTCTGCCAGCTGAAGCAGCCTGGACCTGTTGGGTTTTACTTTCTAAAGCACTTTTCCTTCCAGCACTGCCATTGCCATTACCATCGCCGCTCTTCATGGCAATTAAATGATCTATCTGTGTTTGATTCGAGAATCTGCGCTTGGCATGTGAACGCAATCAAGTCATTAATTTTCATTGGGTTCGTTTTTCTACGGTTTACTAAGCACAACTGATTGTTTGCAGCAATTAATTTGGTCATTTTGCAATGTTATTTATTTAGGAATATTTGGTTTTAAAAGCGGTGTGATTACCAACTAAAAGTTTAGTTTTAAATTGTTTTTAATGGTTTGGCCGGAAACGCTTTTCAAAAAACAAATGTTAACATTCGTGAGACAATTTCTTCTTTGACAATGACAATGAAGAAAGAGAAAAACAGGAAACGTCTGTGCAGCAAATTTGGTAATCAGAGCATTCAAGTACTCTGAAGAGCAGTTTAACTGTCGTCAGGAAAATATGGATACGAAAGTGAAAATACACTTAAAATATTAGTTGCGCTCTCAGGTAGTCTTATGACAATTGAAACAATAGCTATGTGGTGACAAATTTATGTCTAAACACTTGTATGAATGTTTATTCAAAGAAAATGTTTAAGATGAATATGTATTATTAATAGAAACAAAACAAAAGTTGCCCGTGATTTAATGAAGGACCGATTAATTAGACAGATTTACATGTAAGCGTGTCAATTATAGCAATATATTAAGTGCTTTCGAATATCTAAATTACAATTTCTGACTTACCTTCATTTTCGTACTGCGTGGTTTCTAAGAAAGATTTGACCAAGGAAACACTAAAAACTTAAGTCTACTTAAAGCAGTCAATGAACTTGAAAGTTCTGCGAAGATGTATTTATTGCTGTGGATCAGTTGTATTTTCCTTTTTTGTGTCTTGTCTTAACACTAATCTCAAGTCCACGATCAGATTGCATTTAACCGAAGAAATTAAAGAAATTTTGCTCATAAAACTTTCAATTTACTTTTTCCACAAATTGCGCACAATGATCATATTTTCAGCACTTAATTTAATCAATCACTTTGTTAATTTAACAACATTAGGTGCAATAATTCTTGGTACTTGTTGAGTTGAGTGCAGGAACTCAAGAAGAGCTCAAGAACACGCGCGCTTCTCGTGGGTTGTACACACTTTCTGGCACACTTCGCGTACCAGCGCACAACTTTTATACATTTTGCTTTCTTTCTCCAGCGACTGTCCCATCAGTCTCTTCCTTCGTTCTAAGCTAACCTTGCAACTTTACTTTTTGATCATTTTGTCCTTCTAACACGATTGTCTCAAGAGTAACTTTTATAAGAAAAACTCAGTCAATTACTGTAAAGAACCAGCCAAAAATGTATAAAATAAATAACAATAAATGAAAGCAATACTGAAGTCGACGTATTGCAAGCATGAAGAAAAAATCTACAAAATAGGCGACTGCACAACGAATAACGACAAGTTTCGTAAACTGATGACATATCAATGATTTCAACAATTGCTGCTTTTACTTATATGAAAAAAAACGTAATTGCAATCGTTGACGAAGCAACCATTCGGTGGCGGATCCGCTTACGAGCTTAATGTTTAATATTGAAATAGAAAACTTAATACGCATTCGCGTTCTAATTGCTGGTTGAAATTGCAAATTGTCGCATTGATTGCCGACGATTTGCATTCGAAAAGCTTCCCCATTCAGGCAAGTTGACTAAACTTTCCGGGACGACACAACAACTGCGAAACGAAATTGCTCGTCACGCAAGAAGCCGCTTGAAATTCAATTCTAAACAAATATATTATGTACAGGGCGAAGAAGCAGAAGACAAAATAAAACTGGATAAAAGTTTTGTTTCTTTGATTCTTACGTGGGAAGTCGTAAAAAGTAAAAGTTTTTGGTAGACGCATTCAAATAAATGTTATAAAGAATTTCTTTTACTATTTCCTCTTTCATTAGATCTTCTATGGTATTTCTCAAAGCAGATTACCTAACGTTCATTTTCTGTAAATTTATTAATATAATAGTATTATCAAACTGCTAAGGTGGAAGAAAGTGTTAATAAATAACATACGTGAAGCGATGGCTTTTATTTCTTTTCGTTTGGGTCTTAAACCTGCTCCGAACTGCCGAAAACAACAACGGATGTTTGCTACTGCAAGTTATTGGATGCTTGAGTTCTTAACTTTCTTTCAATTCCATCCGCGTTGTATCAAACTTTATATTATTTTTCTATATAATTTCGGCTATAAACTTAGACTTTTTTGATGGAAATAGTTAGTTATTAGTAGATTGCTTTATTTTAAAATTGTACTTGTGTATAGGAAGGTTTGTAATACCTAGTTTGTTATCAAAAATTTAATTCAAATTAATTCAAATATGTACCTTTAAACTTTTTACTTTTATATTAGAAAGTATTCACTTTTCACAACTTCTTCAAACTTTTTAAAACAGTTTTGATGTTCAATATTTTGATTAAAAAATAATTTGTAGAAAATTTAAATTTAAATAATTGACTCTACATTAGAAATTGAAAACATTGATGTTCATTGCATAACTATCACATTGTTAATTAGAAAAACAATTAGCAATTACCAAATTATAATTTCTAAAATGTAAAAACATGAATACCTACATTAATTCCATAATAGGCTGTTGTACCTTTTGTAAACTATTCGTCAAAGGTAAACATTAATTTTCATCGCAAAAGAATGTGCATACCAAAACAAAGTAAAACATTCACGGGTATGGAAAAAATAACCAGTCGTAGCAATAATGGAATAATTGGCGTTGGCGTTTGTTGACTGCACGAATCTCTCAAGTAGAGCGCAACCGTCCGGCCCGGCCCGCAGAATAATCATATTACCATCTGCGATTATAATTATTTAACGAGTAGCCAGCAATCAGAATTTCATTTCGCTCGATGTCGCACCGTTTCGAAACCGTGCATACATATATGCATACTTATTGCTTTATATCGATGACATACAAACATTTCTCTCACATTGCGGAAAGTGTCTTCATTCAAAGCCTTAATAATTTGATATTCAAACTAAACTATTTGCCAAACGTTAGCATATTAGTTCTCAATTAGAGGCAATTACAATTTTAAGACTGAATTTAAAATTAATATGAGTTAGAAACTATGTAGTTAGGTATATCTTAAAGTAAATTTTCTCTTTGATTGGTAAAAATTAAGCCACTTCTTCGGTTAAGAAAGCTGATAAATCTCAAGACAATTGAAACGATAAAGCACCTAAGAAACGCATTAAACTTGGCCGCAAAAGGCCAGGGTATTGATTTTAAATTCAGAAGAAGCTTTTCCTTCAGCACTTCAATAAATTAGCCGCAAAAACCAGGCTGCATTCGGGCACAAACAATGAATCGCTACTTAGCTTCAACTTCGTGACCACCATTCGGTGCCCTAATCTTCTCAATCGCACGAAGAAGAAGACTAATCGAAACAAACGAACCTCATTCAAGAGAATCGCTCCCATGTAGGATGCATTTTGCTGGGTTAAAGGGTCACAGTCTGACATTGCGCTCCATTTGGATGCATGTAGCAAGGTAACATTAGGAAGTTTGTCGCTTTTCTCTAATAGAAGTCGATGGACATTTTTTTGTTGATATAAAAATGTTATGGCATAGAAAGAAGATAGCACGTAATGGCAATGACAATAAATTTAAATTGCGCTTCATTTCGATTCGTTTCGCTGCGTATAACTATGTCTTTTGAGATAGTAAGTAAGTAATTTATGAATTTCAGCATCTAATAATGTTTTAAGGTCTTGTTTAATTAGATATATATATTTCACGTTAGAAAATATGTAGATAAACATAAACCTTAGGTAATTAATTACATTCATTTGTTGACAGACACTTTAAAGAGTTTAAATAGCAACTTTTGCGATGTATCATCAAGTGATGAATGTTTAACAAATTTGTGATGAATGTACATTGTCGATGTTTATAATTAGAAATTATTTTAAGCAGTAAATTTAATTGGCATAAACTGTTAAAATTCATAGCTGGTTGCTAATAACATTCGCATGATAAACAACAATAATTAATTGACCTTTGCAATATGTAAGTGTTTCTATATTTTGCCAGTTAAGGATAATATTTATAATCTTTACAATTCTTTGATATGTTGCTGTTTTTATGCTTAAAATGCAATCACTATGAAATGTATAACATTGTACACCTAATATTTAATACAATTAATATTAAATATTTGAACAATTAATTGAAAATGTTCATGTATAAACCGCTTATAGTCAGTGACATCACGTTGAAATTTAAATATTAAAACAAGGCATTTTAAGAAGTATACAGCGCTGCACTCTAATAATGATTTTTGTTAGTATGTGCTAGTCAAAGTTCATAGAATATATACGCACGTTCATTATAGTTTCATGAAAACTTTGCACATACCGCTATGGTACGTATTAATTAATATATTCGTCCACGCGTTCACCAGTATTAATTTCACAAAGTTTTCTGAAGTTTCAGCTGCAGATGTGTTTAATGTATTAACTAAATGCTTTGTAATATTAATAGTCAATTGTATTTAATAACAATTACTTACTAATATATACATGATATAAATTTCAATTGCATAAAATAACATTTCAAGTGGATAAAGTTATATCTACCTGGTCAAGTACTTATATTTAGTTTTGCAAACCTGACGAATCTTCTATTTAGTTAAGTCAAATCTTGCCATGATTTACCGAGCATTCACCTTGCAACCACACTTGTGTGCTCGTCACAAACCAGAAACAAGCATCGAGTTGTACGGTATTTCGTCGCTGCATCAAAGCAAATTAGCTTAATTATTCAGTGACCAGTGTGATTAACACCCAAAGTCAAGTTGCGATAAATTAATGGTTATTCAGTGACATCCACGGAGTTAAACAAGCAAACTGTACAGAAACATCAAAGTGTGTGATAGTGTTGTGCTCATTCGCAATCATGGATTATCTGCAAGCACATTAGTTATACCAAGAACAGTGTAAAAGAGTTATACAAGTAAGTACTTGTTGCTAAAGAAACAATCTTCAGCCATAGAGACACTGCTAGGCAGCCACACATACACAGTACACAAAGTATTCAAAAACAAACGATTGTATATTACATTTTGTTCACTTTTTCTTCTGCTTTATTGAGCACACACAACAACAGGGTATATCAAAGACGTCGATGAACGGCGTGTCACTCTTTCCATCCATGGAAACGAGCCTTCGTCGGACGTACTTCTGCTTGCAGGTCGTTTCGTAATCGTTCGGGAAACTATCGCTAAACTTGCACTTGAGATTCTCCCTGCAATTACAAACGCATTAGAGCCCTCACCCAGCAGGCATAGGTAAAGTCACTCACTTGCACACTTCAGTCATGACCAACTGCTTATACCCATCCGTGTTCACAATAATGCGCTGGGTGTTATTAGCGTTAATCCCTGTTTTCGGGTAGCGCGCCGCAATCTCAGCCTCGCAAAGGCTTTCCTCATTGTCATAGTCAAACTGTGAGCGATCAGCGATCTCTATTGGCATGCCCACGTCGGCATTGAAGAATTCGTTGAACTTGCCACTCTTCGTGATGATGTTTTCGATGTAGTCGTCGGGGTACTGCTCCAACTCGTCGCAGAAGTTACCCGTGCATTTGCGCTTTGGGCGCGTGCATAAATCCACATTTTCCAGCTGTCCTGGGAAGAAGATCTTCTCATTGTTTGGCCCGTGTGTAGCGGTGACACTTTTGTGCTTTGTACCTCTGGCTGTTCTCGTTTTCTGCGAAGAGAAGCCGGAATTCACGAACTAAAAATGGAATTCCCTTGAGTTTAGTTTGCACGCCCGTTAAGGCAAGGTATTGGGAGTTACTGTCATCAAGAGGACGCAGAGTACAATCCAAGAGCGGCAGTTTGCAGTCGACATTTTCGCTTAAATACACACTAAGTAACGTTGCTCAGCACCTAAATCTCTGGCTGCTCTGCGCAGAATTTATATTTTCATGTCCAGGTTAGTTTATAATTGCGAAGCGCTGAGGTGAGACGCAGTGTTTACTAATACAAAAAACAACACTCATATGAGTCACTTCTCGCGCATTGTCACAGGTAATAAGTCACTTACATTTATGATAAGTCTGACATAATCACGTCGTATCTTAGTGCGCCTGCTAATATATCCTTAATGCTTATCAATAAAGCAATGCAAAAGCAGAATATGTACTCAAAACCCGGCGCGATGCGATTACTGAGCCGGACACCACGCAAACGGTAAGCGGTAGCAAGGACGACTGATGAGCGCTCGCGGCGTGGCCAACCAGTAATGCGACAAAATCATAAATCGCCATCCGGCTATGTTATTATTGTGACATCACGAGTTAATGCGGTTTGATCGCCGACACTACGGGTCACTGCGCAACGAAAGCCCAGCGTGTCATTAGCTACAGCTATGTATATTGAACCCGCTTCTTGTAGGCGGATTTGCATGTCTTCCTTTAGATGTCGCAGTCAAGGTTGAGATCGTCAGTTAACTGCTTCTAACATTGTTTGCTCTAACAGTGACGCAATTGAATTATATAATCAATAACTACTCTCGGCTAAGCCGGATTTGTGTGTTTCCGCATGTGGAAGGGACGACATGGAAGGCATGCTCGGTTTTGAAGCGTAAATAAAGCTTTGGTCATTAAGCTGGCTTACGTTACATTTTGAATTGTGCTCAACTGAGTATGGGAAAACGTTAAGCCGTGGTTAATTTTCATCCTTGTCATAGGCAGCCAATGATACATCGTGTATTTAAAAGTTTTAATTTGTTTCAGCACTGAGGCACCTCAAACGAGTTCAGATAATTGCTGGCGTACGCGTCATGAAGCAAAAAATCCGGTTTTTTTCTAATTGATCGACATTGGCAAAGTTTAATTATCAATTTAAACATGAGTCTTACATATTTGACGTGGTAGTGACTGACGAAAGAGAAAAGTAGGTAAACGGTAAACATTCCGCTTGATCATCAGTAAACATCAGCCGCAGGTCGAGTACATATTCGATGGTCGATGTTTCGACTTCGTCGCACGGCCCAGAGAGAAAGTATTCGGTCGTGGGTGCAGGTGAACGTTGGTCGCTCATTCCGCCCGGAAGCAACTGGATTCAAACAACAAACGAAGACACGGACAGGCAATCAGATGACTGGACTACAAACAAGTGAAACAACAACAAACAGTAAAGTATTGTGTGCAGCTTGTGCCTAAGTGCGGAAACAACATGCAGTGTGGTTAAAAGACTCTGTACATGAAGAAAAACACCTGTGAACATGCGTGGCACCCAGAATCTAATTGGACAGTCAAGTAATTGGAAAAAATTCCTGAACTTTTCGTTCCTCCACGTCTTTTTTCTCTTGGTGAGTATAACTAAACAACAAGGGGGCGCCCTTAATGTGCATTTTGTTTTATAATTGCACAAAGTATCCACAGTCACGTAAAAGCTTACAGTCGTTAACATACTATCACGTTTGCAGTTATTTGCATCCACAATTTGCTTATCAAAAGCACGTCCCTCGAGAAAAAGGTCAACGCCACCACTGGAAGAGTCACTGGTGCTGACTTCGAGGAATGAAACCCGTGGCGGCGGCAATAACAAAGAATACCCACGCATTCTAACGTTTCCACGACGCCCTTCAAGTAGCAATCGACATTCCATTCCGGACGTGGACATTGATGAAGTGGACGACGACTTGCCAGAGCCGCAAGACATTGTATTTCCGGACTCCTTGGAGGAGAATGTTGAAACCCTCCATCGCGGCGGCGCGGTTGGAGGTACAGGCACTCCGATATCTTTCGAACCTGTGGCGCGCATCGACGCAACACCTGCGTGCGCCCGTGATGATGGCTCGACCTTCTGCGAAGACATCCCGTCATATCCTTACAAACTACTCAGAGATGTCTTGGGCCGCAGTAAGAATGCCAACAACGTGCTGTTTGGTATGGACGAGGCTCCTGACGAGATCGTTCAGCGCATTGGGGAACCTGAAGAGATTTACGTCTGCGGGGCCATAGATAAGACCGTCTATCCGAAAGTGGGCAAGACGAAGAGCAATAAATGGAAGTATATCATCAATCAGGGCACGCGCGACGGATACGTACAAGGCGTGCGCGTAGAAACATGCATATCGTGAGTTGATTTATTTGCTCATTTTTCCTCTTCCGCGTTTTTTCGGGGCATTTATTCTGTAATTCGGCGTTTAAATGTTTTTTTTCCGCGAGATAGGGTTATTTGAAGGATTTGTCCTAAGCTGGATTTACCTTCTAAGGTGCAGTGAGCGTGGGAGGACATCATTACTCATCTGCCTCCCGCAGGAGCTTTTTATTTCCACCAGTTTTCGGTTTGGAATTAATGATCTGTCAACAATTTGCTGACTCGCCCAAAAGTCGAACCCCGGAAGTAGCAGCGCGTGGGCAGGCTTATCTTTCATTTTTCATTAGCAATTTAACGGGCGGCAATTAATTCGAAAATTAGAAGCTCATTTGTTAAATGAAACTTAACCAAAACGTTTTCACTTTTAAGGAGAGTGAGAGTTTTTATCAATTTGGTTCTTTTCGTTTGTGTGTTTCAGACACGGACAACCGTGTGATCTGTTCGGAAGCAAGCCCAATGGGTACATCACGTCGTGCAAGCAGAAATTCATCTACAGGAAAATGCTCTCGCTTTCCGAAGGCGGACAGCCACTGCCTGACACCTTCCTGATGCCTTCCGCCTGCTGCTGCTCCTATAAGCGCGACACGCGTTTCCTCGCGCGATTTGGGAGCGCACCCGAGACGCCTGCTCCGTCTTCCCGATAAGCCGACGAGCTGTTTGCGGATTCAGGATTGCAGATTGCGCATTAGTTACAATACAGATTTCCACTGGGGATGAAAAAGTTGATGGAAAAGCAAAATCTTCTTCAATGACATTTCTTGTAAACTCTCACGGATGTTTATACAAGACGAGCATTTGAATAAAATAAAACAACAATGATGTAAGACTGGTTGACTAGGTTCAGACAAAAAAAGTTACTTTGAATGATTGATTAATGTACGTATTAATTTATAATTAATGCTAGATGTTTAACGCGTTTGAAAACTGTTGATATAAATAACCATTACTTCAATTCTCATTCAACAACAGCTATCAACAACGCACCAGACTCACCAGCATAAAGATCAAAGGTTGTGTGTTCATTTTCATTTGATTTGAAAGCGCAGTTTACATATTTCATTTGCAATTTTGATAATATTATATGTATATAAAGTCATCGAAAATAAATTTGCCAGCGATATTTTAAAGTTAATATTTGACTAAATCAAATTCAAATTTAATGTTAATAATTGTTCATAAGGTCATTTAATGTTTCAATTATTTATTGTAATTAAAATTTTAACAGAAGAATCATTCTTGCATGTTTTAATTCGAAGCGTTGAGATGTTTTAATAAATTACTTTCGACTGTTTGATAAACGATCGATCGCGTAAATGTATGCACAGTTTATGGGCCATCATGTTTGGCTATTAAATTCAACGCATAAACAAATAGATTATATCCAGATCCACTCCGTATTCTGTATACAAAGCCTACATTCTGGCTTGGATTGGATTTTTCAGTTTACTTCAAGCTGCAAATGCAGTTTTTTTAATCTAATTTGCTTTATATAATAATTTAATGTCAAAAGAGTAAAGGTGTATAAAAAGCCAACATCTTGAGTGCTTATCTTGGGATGTTTTAAGATTTATGAACTAAGTTTAATGAAAAGTTTAGCGTTGGCTGGATGGTGATGATAAAAACTAAATAAATATTAATAGTCTAATTACCAATTAGTTTCTTGACCTGTCTGTCTGGAGTCTGCAGGTCTAGACACGTACGCATTCGGATTCTGAATCAGATCAGTGTACACGAGAAAAATTCGCACTGAGGAGGCGGTTTTTATCCGAGAATATCCTGTTATTCTGTTTCCAGATCAAATTACATCTGTCAATCAGAATCTCTTATTGGCTTCGTGTAAAATTAATTTTATATTGGATTTGTGTCTGATACAGGAAAAAATATAAATATCAAATTGAATTGTCTCTGATTTTCTTGTTTTTTTTCTTTAAGAATCAAAAAATTATGGCATAAATAAAATTTGTAATTTATTTTTAAATAATTAATTACTAATTAATTATTCTTAAGTAATATACCTATCTTAAAACGTGAGTATCTGTTTATTAATAAATTAACAGCAATTTAAACTTAGAAATAAGTTTTCTTCATTACTGAGTAAAAGTTTCAAGTGTGATCCGTAATCAAATTTGTGTAAATTTCTTTGAAAATATAACAAAATAATAGAAGCTTTGTTATAAGAGTGCGAAACACATATTGCGCTTGACGCATGAACTGGAGGCGGCAATCGCTGCCTCCAACGCTCAGTCGTCGCGTAGCTCTGTGCCCTGACGCGTCGCGACGCCACAATCACACCACCGCCGCTGCTGCTGCCGTCATACCAATAACTTTAAACTTCCAAACTCTAACTTCCACTAAACTTTTTAAAAAATGTTCATTTCGTTTCAAGTTTAAACCTTATCTTAAAGAAAGTGACAATGAATTCAACAATAGGAAATAACTTTAATTTAAGTTCAGAAGAAAACGTTACTTCCCCTTATGATGAGTTCCATCACTGGCTGCACAACTCGGAGGAAATGCAGGACTACGACGATTTCTACAACGTAACAGTGAACTGCAACCTCACGGCATCGCCGTTTCCCTCGGAGAGTGTCCGGGCGTTCATCTACTTCTTGTACGCGCTGGTGTTCATCGTCTCCGTGATTGGCAACGGCATTGTCTGCTACATTGTGGTCGCGACGCCAAGGATGCGCACCGTCACCAACTATTTCATAGCCAATCTCGCCATCGGCGACATGCTCATCACCATAATGTGTGTGCCCTTCACATCCATCCAACAGATAGAGCAATATTGGCCTTTCTACAACTTTCTTTGTCCGGTCGTTCCCTACGTCCAGGCCGTCTCAGTATTTGTCAGTACGTATACACTGGTAGCGATCAGTGTCGATCGTTATATTGCAATCATGTGGCCGCTCAAACCGAGATTGACGAAGAAGAGCAGCGGCCTGATTATCCTTGTGGTCTGGTTCTTTGCGGCTGCCACCGCAATGCCAATCGCGCTCGTCACAAATGCCAATCAGCCAGCCAGATGGTACAATGAATGTGATATGTAAGTGTCTACTCTTATAAAATGACAAAATTCAATCTGAATTTATGAAAACTGGTTAAATATTTGCATAATTGTTGCAGATACATGTGCCAAGAAGATTGGAGCAAACTGGGACTGCACTACGCGGCGATTTACAGCAAAATTTTGCTCATCCTGCAATTTGTCATTCCGGTGTCAGTCCTTTTGTTTACGTACACAAGCATTGGGATTGTCATTTGGTGCCATCAAATTCCCGGGGAAGCGGAGAACTGCCGGGATCAGCGGATAGCGCGATCAAAGCGCAAGGTAAGTTGCCCTTTGCTTTTCATTAAATACATTAAATTAATTAATGTAAGAGAGAGGCACTCATTAATTTGCCTAATTATATGAAGTTTTATTAAATTATTCGGATTTAATTAAAATGACGATCAATATAAACATGGGGTAGTCTTTTTGTTGCACTGTCATATTTGACTCAAAAATGCGCATAATTTAGAATTTCTTGATTAATTGAGTTTGCGCCAAGTGGGTCTTGAATATTTGGAATACAACGTGTTTTCAGATATTTTGCTTTAAAAATATTCTCAAAAGAACAAAATATCAAGAGCTTTCAAGACTGTCAACAGAAAGTCTTCTTGAAAAATAATAAGACGTTAAAAGAAAGCTGAAGATAAACTGAAGCCGTACAATAACTTATAAGAAAATCGTTATTTTTTCATTTCCTTCTAATATATACGAAAATATTGACAAAAATAGATTTTGTCAAGATTAGATTAGGTTTTGATTGATTTCCGGATGTGTGATTACTTTCTATTCAATTATGTCTTAGGTATGTTAAGTTCGTATGAGCAGCAAACAGAGATTTAATGAAAAAAACTTGATGATTGAACCCAAACATAACTTTGAGCTGGGTCTGCTGGATTTCTGATTCTTGGCCAGCGAAGAGTGAATGCATAAAACAGAACAGAAGACAATTTAACCCAAGACGAATGCCGTCCGTGCAAACAATGTGAATATTCAATTTGATATGCGAACGAGCAATTCGGCAATTTGCATTCAAATGAAAACGCTGAATATGCTTCAGCCTCATCCATAATTCTCAAGCCGTAGCTTAAGCACGACTCTTATCCTTCGAGGATATGAATTCATGTTATTCGATCACTTTTGTTTGTTTTGGCTTTATTTGGATCTTATTCAAATACTGAATCATAAATAATAAAATACGTTGTTATTAGGCTAATTTTTCATTGTTTCAATAAAGTCTTGTGATGAATTCAGGATGAAACAAGTTTTCTTGTAAGAAGACATAAAAGGCACCGAGGAGTCAAGTGTGCGTTAAATTAAAACTTTGATAAAGTTTTATTTTGCAAGCTGGTAATGAGTGAATACTCGATGTGTCCTTGTATATCATCAAGACTTTGATAACCAGTCATGGAATACTCGTTTCCATTGA
>NBZA01001413.1:0-10165 GCA_003054995.1 Aleochara bilineata
ATTTAGTCACAAAAAGTAAGCCCCAATAAATATGGTAAATTGATAAAAAGTAAAAAAACCATCTTCATTTTTGCACGTGTTTAGTTTATTTTTATATAAAAGATGGCGTTTTATATATTAATAATTATTAATTGTAATATTTTCTCAATGTTTTTATACTTATTATGCTGACCATGGCAAGGACAAATCCAACAAAGCAAAGATCCTAAAAATCAGTACAGCCGTTCTTGAGTTATAAGCTTTCTAACTAACCAGACTTTCTTTTATATTATATAGATAAAAGATAATTTATTAAATCAACAAAAATAACAAAAAAATAAATTTTAATTATTTCAACTATACCTATCTTTTTAACCTTTATTAGTAAATATTTAATTAAACTTAGTTAAATGAGAAATCTATTAATATATAATATGTAAATATTACTCTATTCTAAGTGCTTTAAAAATGACTATTTCCTAATAGCAACCCCTATCGGACACCAGAAAACGTTTTTGAATAATAACGTCCTTTTAAACCAACCAAAAATTACAGAAAACTGTAATAGGATAACTAACCTCCTCAACTTCATATTTTCCTGATACCCGGAGCAAAATTTCTCAGTTTATGCGGATTGCCATAGGCAAGGCTAGTCGCAATTTACTAGTAGGAACCCCTATCGGAGAATGGAAAAAGTTTTTGAATAATAGCGTCCTTTTAAACCAACATAAAATTACAGAAAACTGTAATAGGATAGCGGCTATTCTTTTACTACTACTACCTCCACAAACCTCCTCAACTTCATATTTTCCTGATACCCGGAGCAAAATTTCTCAGTTTATGCGGATTGCCATAGGCAAGGCTAGTAGCAATTTACTAGTAGGAACCCCTATCGGAAAATAGAAAAAGTTTTTGAATAATAACGTCCTTTTAAACCAACATAAAATTACAGAAAACTGTAATAGGATACCGGCTATTCTTTTACTACTACCTCCACTAACCTCCTCAACTTCATATTTTCCTGATACCCGGAGCAAAATTTCTCAGTTTATTTACGGATGGAAGGCTGTCTAGCCTGCAGCGCATATACATATGTAGGCAGAGTATCTCTATTATTATTTCTATTAATAATAATAATTCGACATTAGAATATTCATTTAATCGTTATAAAATAATCCATTATTAACTAAATTTTTTATGTTACTTTCAAATTTCTTTTTGGGCATTTGTCACATCAATGCATGTGATAATTCCTGATAATCTTTATTTGTTTACCGTAGGATACAACCTTATTAAGAATAGAACCATATTAAGAATATGAACACACACTTTTAGAAAAAAGACAATTTCCAGTGAACACACAGCAAGTGCTTTATGATAATTATTTTAGAGTTAAAAACTCAACAAAAGGCTTAAAACACATAAAACGTTGTAAAACCTAAATGCGCATTAACTAATTCAAATATAAAAACAATAATGGTACAAAATAAAGCAGCCGCCCATACCATCAAGATGGGTAAAATGTGCTCTATTTTCAAAATTTGCGCCTCACTAATTTCCGGATGCCAGTTTACCATTAGTTTTACATATTCATCTGACTGTAGTTCCTTTCGTTTATAGTAGTCCACTAAGCCCGTGCTTATAATCCGTTTTATAAACTCATCATAGTCAAAGTGAATGTGATCGAAATTACTATGTTGATATAGGTTGCTATCGTCCTTGATAATGGGTATTGGAAATATTCGATATTTTGACTTAATTGGGTATAATTTTTGGACATTTTCTAAAACCACACCAGACATTAACTAATAAAGGCGATCAATTAACATACCCCAACGTTGAACTTCACCAATCATATAGTAATTATATTCAGTATCTTTGGCTAAGATTGCGTTGGTTTTAGCCTGAACATAACGCATCTGTTGCATATTTGCTACTGATCTCTGAAAACAACATTAACAAAATATTAAAATGATTGTCGGTCTTATATATAGCTATTCACATTTAGTGACAGACTGCTTTGCGTTGGAAGAAATTCCAGTGTTTTATCATTTTCAATATCCTCGATACTTTTGTAGTTTCTTATATAACTATAAATATTACAATTATTAACTATAGAAGTATCAAATATTTCCTCGCATACTTGGGGACAAGTAAAACGCTGAGAATTTCTGATGAAACTACTGCCAAGAAGTAAAATACAATCCATAGAGCCAGAAAAAAAATATACCGCAATACAAATGTTTTAGGCGGTGTTGGAAATGCTTGTCCAAACATTAATCCATACATTTCTAAATTGCACACAGGCCTTTCGTAAGTCACCTGCTTGAATTTCGTATATGTTGCGTAATAACGAATATAAAACAAGATTCGAAGAGCAATAAGCACTATGACCACCAAGCCACAAAATCTCCAGTTGAATAAATTAATAAAATTCGTGTAATAATCTGGATTGAGTCTGAAAATATTAAGCAATAAATTAACTCATCCTGTGAATCTTCACCATGATAATATACCTCGGCACTGGTACTATATAGCTGAGTGATACTGAAGAATACGGAAATGCAGCTAGGCCTAAAGAACTGTACATAAGATGCCTGCCATATCTACCTGAAATATGAAATGCATAAGTTGCAATTTTGGGTTAAAATCATAATGTAGCTTACCACTTTGTATCATTCGATATGCAGTTGTATTCAACCTTACAGAATAATTATAATGTTTAAAAAAGTCGATAAATACTTTATCACGCGCAAAATTTGTGTTCAAAAAGTATTCAAATGACTCAAACACACCTCTAAATCTATTTCGCCTACCAGGAAATAGATCGTTATTGTATTTAAATTTCTTCGTCTGTGTATTCCAAACGTCCAGAAGTATGGTGTTTTTTCTTAAATAATATTTCTCCATTTCACTCGCGTATCGATAGAAACGAATTTCATTGTCAGCTATCTCGTCAGTACGATTTACTTTTACCTTCTTGTATTCAATTACAAGAATTTTTGCTAAATATTGATATGTAATCCCGTAAAACGGGCGTTCAGCACCATGTTTATCATCGGTAATAATAATCATGCTATATTTCTGATCCAGTTTTAAAGCCTCATGCACTTGCCAGATTAGGTCTTGAGGTATCATACATGATTGATCGTACTTTGCGTTTGTGTAAACATATATAACATCTGAAGGACTTTCAGCATGATTTAGATACACTGGAAATTTGTCATTCAAACGAATTTGATCCCCGTACAAATCATCAGCACACGAGAATATATTGAGGGTTCGCTGTGTGTAACTATAAGTTTTCAAGATGAGCGTCACTAAATAGTTTAACTCTGGCAACATTCTGACGTTGAATGAAGCAATATTGCGTTACATATTTTTTATTTCGAAACGATGATCAATTCTTGTAATGCAATTGTGCCATTAAGTATGGAAAGCTACTTAAACAAATTGAATCAATTCATTTCACCTTGCAACATTTTACCAAATATGTTCAACAAAATCCAATAAACTTCATCCTCCTTTTTGAATCTACAATTAAATTATTAATAATGTTACATTACTTTATAAATTACTTCAAAGTTACCTATATCTTGAAAAAACTGAGGCAATGCAGAGAATTTCACCAAAATCTTTCTTTCTTTGCAGTTTAGTGTCCACTTTTCAGATTCTTTTATATTTGCAATTACATCCCCATAAACTGCATTATTCTCTCGCTTGTATACCAACTCAAACGCTCTAAATCCAATTAGCATTATCTGTTTCTTAAAATCAAAACTCTCTGAAGACATATAGTCTTTATTCAATGCAGCAACTTGTCTTGAGTACAATTTGATAATTTCCCAGGTAAGTACTCTTATCTTATTAACGTGACATGAATGTAATTTATTGAATGTTATGGATTTCACAACTGTCACCAACTTTATTGCTAAAAAAACCATACTTTCAAAGTAATTGTTATAGACGCAACTCAATCCGTTCAAGTCAATTTTCATAAATTGCTTCGAAAATAAAAATGCGTTACTGGAATACAAAAATAAAGTGTCTAACAAAATATGTGGCAGGACTGCTCGCTGAAACCTCCAAATTCGAAATCGTTTATACATTTCCAGACGTACAAACTTTTGGCTTATATGAAAGTTCGTGGTAGAAATTTGCATGCCGCAAAATTTAATACTTGTAGTTCGATCACCTATGATATTGCTTTGTATTTTTACCTCGTTGACTTTTAAGTGTTCTTTTACCACTTCACAAAAAGACAGAACATTACTTGGCTTAGTTGATACGAAAAAATAGTCATCAACGTGGCGGTATATAAAATTTTCCGGCTGAACAAAGTTATTAAAATGTTTACTTTCGATAACAGACCTAAAGAAAATTGTTCAGAACACCAGCTAATCAATAATTGTTAGAACTTGACTTACACATAAAGCTCGGCTAGTGCGTTAGAATACTGTAAACCTTGTAATAAGCCATGAGTCCAACGCCAATAAATTGTTTTCTTCGTTTGCCTGGTTTTACCAAACATTATATACTGATTATTGATATATAATGAGCACTTTTCTGGAAAGTCGTCTTCCATCTAACAAGAAAAAAAGTATTACAACTATTATGACAACGCATTAATTAGTTAAGTATATACTCACTGGCAAGGAAGAAAGAAATTGACTTAAAACATCTGAAAGGTAGAATATGTATTATACTAACTAATATCTATTGAATGTTATACCTTACCTATATCTACGCTACCATAACAATCTATAAGATCTATACTCACAAAATATAAGCGATGATGCCTGTATGTGCTTAAATATTTTTTCCATTCTTCATAAAAGTTTTTGGTTTTAGATATACAGAGTTGATTTGCAAGAGCATATATTGGCCGGTTTAGAGTTTGTTGTTGAACAATTTGTATCTTTTTGTTTTTTCCTATTATTCTAAATGTATTTAAGGTTACATTTTCCAAATCCATACTCTTTGGTTTGAACATTAGATACACAGCATTGTTCGGTGCAGTAGTATCAACCCTTTGAATATATTTAAACTTCTTAAGAAGATTCATGGTTTTATTTATAGCTCGATTATATATAGCTTTAGGGCAAAACAAAAGTTCATTTGCTTTCCCAGGCAATAATACAAATATGTTATGAAGCAGAGGCATAAGAATCTTGAAAGTAACAATCTTTAAACCCTGAGAGAATAAATTCTGCTTGGTTATTTCATCAGACTGTGGAGGCAACCAGTTAATTGCAGACAAATTGAAACCAAACACTAAACATTCACTATAAATACACTCAACTTTGCTCTTTGTTAAGCACCATTGTAAAAATTTCAGGTAGACTCTTTTGTTTTTCTCTATGCCAAGAAATGCATCAGGTATTATTTGAGAAAACACAGTAAGTATATGTTTCTCAGTGTACTTTTCTTGTTTGTGATTACGTTTTAATAGAATTCGTTTTTGATCTTTTACATTTTGTATAATAAGATGTAGGAAGTGTTGAAATATATTTCCTTCATTATGCGAGTCTTTGCTTAAACCCTGAACAAAATCTAGAACGTCCTGTTGACGAAGTATTTTTGTTTTGGACAATTTGCATTTTCTGCCATAACCACTAAGATTTAAATACACATTTGGCTCTAAATATTTAACTCTCTGAAACACAACATATTCTTATAAATGATTTATTATTATAAACACAATACCATACTATTTGTTTCAAATGTGTACACGGCAAAATCTTAATATGGTCAGATACTTCACACGACATGTTATTCACTAATTGTAAGTTTTACAACAAACAAAGAGGTGTTAACACACTTACCTCGTGGGAATTACTGACCTAAAGTGTTTAAACACGTAACAGAAAAGCAAAACAATGCGTTCTAAAGGGTAAAGTAGGCAACTTTTCTTACATGCAACGCCAAGTTTACTCATCTAGTGAATTTTCTTGAGCTGAATGTCCAACTTTTTCAGTTAGATTTGAAACTGTTGAGAACGCAAACTGCTGAATAACTCGAAACTTTGTTATCGAAGCTCTTGAACGCGTCATAGACACATCCATATTTTTATGCTTTTGTCTTTGGCTCTCGATAAATATGCTGTTTTTCAAGAGCTTGTAAAGCTTAGCATCGGCTCTTCGCGATTTTGTAATCTTCCTGTCCCGCAACAAATTGGAATACTCCCTGATTCTGATTTCATAGTCGTCTGTGAGAGCCATTTTAACTTCTTCATATTTATTCACGAGTCGATCTACGTCCTTCTTGAACCACATATACCCTTCCACGGTCTCGATAGCAACTATTGTCCACTTGTGCCTTCCCAAAAAATAAGCCGACAGCCCAACCAAAGCCCCGTCATCAACATGTAATACTTCAAGCCCTTGTTCATTATACAAAGCTGTTTTTCCATGAGAAATGATAAGTAAATCACCTCCCTCATCATTGTACTTAAAAATTACATCACCAGCAAGGTAGAATGTCTCCTCGAAACCAGCAATAATTTCACCAATTATTTTCTTTTGTAGATTTTTAAACACTTGCGATGTGCACATTAAATGTGAACATGAAACCAATTTACATTCGTTTAGCAAATGGGGACTGAAATTTTCATAGATCTCTTTCTGTGACACAAAACTACCTTTGTAGATATGTCTAAACGACAAACCAACCCTTTGTTTTATATTGAGAGAAAGATCTTCTGTGTTAAGATAATCATTAACATCCATAAGAAATGTGTCGCACTTCAGTGCGGATTGTGTATTTGATATAACATGGTGGATCCTGTTTCCAACAAGATATACTCGATAGAAGTATCCCAATGGTAGTATAGGCAAAAGCTTCATATAATTAATTTTTGAGGTGGATAAGGCAGCAATAAAATGAGTAAATAGCTCGTGAAATATAATTAGATAGTGAATTAAAATTTCTCCATAATAATTTTTAAACGTACTGTCACTATATGTCTCAACATCTATGTGTATCTTGTGCTGGGTTACGTAGACAAACGTATAGCAAATATTCCAATGCAGAATAAGAAATACGGCCATTGTCACATATGGTGATGTATTCACAATGTGAAACAGTCGTGTTGATCTACTCAAAATATGTACAATATGAGCAAAGTAGTTAAAACATGTGAATATCCTGACGAATTGTATCATATGAATGGCCGATAATCCGTAAAAATAGTTAAAATCCCATCTACAGGTTAGAACATAAATCTCGCCATATGGTACTGCATCAATAAGATCAAATAGAAAATATCCCTTCACGTAGTGTGTAACTACTTCACGAAACTCCATGATTACTCTTGTGCTGGTGTAGTAACCGGTAAAAAAATTCATACCGATATTCACAAATAGCATACCAGCTAGAGCCAATCCAAAAAAAATATTGTAATAGTTTGGTTGTCCATATCTAACCGCCATAATTATGGATAATGGTCGGTAGAAGAATAAAATGAGCCAAACAAACAGCATGATTGCTTCTCGAGCGATTGTGAGCCGACTAAAGGGATGAATCACAAACGGATGTCCTTGACTAGAGACTTTTTTCCATTGCGCTACGATAGCTCCTTTTGACTGATAATAGTTTCTGCATAAGGGGTATTTGTATGTGGGAAGACACCATATTCGAGCAAGTCGCTTCATCTTCTTCCAAATAGATCCATGAGGATTTTCCTGCGGCATTCCATAATCCAAATTCGCGGTCAGCTTGCAGAAATGCTCGCCCGCATCCGGATATGCATATTCAGTTCCCATTAGATTCATTTCAGGTTTTAATGTGCTCCTGAATCCACTCATTTTTACTCTTGATTGAAAAATATCTAAAACAGATTTATTTTATTATCTGATGTACTGATTTATAACAACATTTGTTCATAAACAACTTACTTGATTGTAAAAGCGAACAAAAACACTTCAAAAACTTTTGAATACGGTAGCGCCATCTTACAAGAAAAAATGATTAGATATCTGTAATATTTTCCAATATAACAAATACATACATATTTAAATATAAAAAATGAAACAAATTATTTGTTCTCAGAAAAATTTAATATTTGTTTATAAATACAATCGATTAATCTTGAATTTCATTTCATTTTGTATTTGTTTTAAATTTCATTCGCTGGCATTTAAATTAATTTATGTTATGTACAAAAAATCTGTATAGTTTATATATTTATAATGTTTTTATAGTATTATTACTATAGTAGTATATACACTTTTTATGATATAAAACTGTCCATTTCTCATTTTATTCAGACATGAAGTTAAATTTAAATGCAATTGCATAAATCAATCAATCATTTACTCTCGTTCGCTGCCTGTACTTGCATTTAGTATTTAGTATTTACGCCGATAAATATTAGTTACTATTCATTTAGCAATTAATAATTAATTACGAGACGTTGACTAGCTTCCTTATTATTCACCTCTCATTCTCCTAAACAAGTTGTCACGTATTATGTACATACAATTGCTTTCGACGATACACTGTGCAAAAATTACATTAAAACAATATAATCAAATCAAATTACACCAAAACAAACGACGAAAGGACAGTAGAAATGGAACTTTTAAGTATACATACATAAAATAGTTAATCACAACCACGCATTGATAGAAATGACAATACAAAATCTACGCGAAAAAATTAGTAAGTCAACTAATTGACAAGACGTATGTATGTACTTGCTTTTTGCTGTACACGTTGATGATTTAATCTCTACTATATACACGTTTCAATTCAATGCTGTTTACAATTTATTATTATAGTTTGTAATATTGCAGTCTCACACAGTTAAAGTAGTTGCAATAGAAGCACTGGTGAGTTCATCGTATATGTACATAAATAACATTTGTCAGCTGTTTTTCAAAGAGGCGTGTGTGTGCGAATGTTTGAATATTTTCTGCTTGTTTTCTCTTACGTGTCCTTTCATTTGCATTGATTTATAAATAGAGAATGACTGCATTAGCAAAATTGGAAATAGCTGCTGTTTGCATGCACAATACACTGACTGCACTTTCTGTGCACGTTGCAAATGAAACGTGTATCGAATAAGCTTAGCTGTAGCTGTTAGGCGAAAAGAACATGTAGATTCTCTAGGATCAAATATCCTACTTCGCCAATATATTTATATCACGTAATAATGAACACGACGAATCAGTCAAATTCAAACTTTTGTTTCACGTAATGCATCATCTTCCTATTCATTCACTCATCATCATCAGCATACAGTGTGTTTGTGGATAGTTTTCGGCTTTATCGTTAATCAATAATCATTAAAATCTAATTTTTAAATACTTTAAATACTGTACAGTCTCTAAAATTTCGTACAAATCACATTGCGGAATGGATTTCTGTTGCACATACGCATTGTCTTTGCAAAGTTTCCTCCGGCACCCACGCACACACGGTATTGCACCGAAAGATATTAATGCTGATAAATATCCCTGTGGTGATGGTGGTGGTATCGCGGCAGGCCGTTACGATGGCTTGTCGCCGTGCCCTCGGCTGGAGTATGGCTGAGTGTTGTCCGATTAAGCGAGTGCGCCCGGCAGGTGTCACCGGTGATGTAGGTGAACCCAGTGACGGGCAGAGTGCCGGCCGCCCCGCGCTGCGTCCTCGCGCGCCGCCCTACGTCGACTCCATCCACGCAGAAGACCCCCGTCGGCGGCGCGCTCAGCTCTAGCTACAACTCCGTCACCGGAATCGCCTTCATGTGGTGTTGTTGCGCATGCCGCATGATGAAGTCATCATCGGTCTGGAAGGTCTTTTGGTATTCATGCTCTTTGCGGCTAATGGCGGCGCGCTTGTTCCACTTGTGCTGCTTGAGCGCTTCACGGACGCGCTGCCGGTATCTGAAGAGCAACAGGCCCATGACACAGACCAGAAGAAGTGCGCTCACACCTAGTGTCACTAGGATAGCCTTCTGGCGCGGATCGCGGAAGGAGCAGCCGAGATCATCGGCGCTAAGAGTACGTAGTGGTTTGTCCTTCAGCTGCAACGGTGTGCTGCACTGCACTGTGGTGAGGTTCTTGACAGCGAGCAAGTTACCCAGCCACAAAAGCTGGCAGTCGCAGTGAATGGGGTTGTCGTTGAGCTCGAGCGATCGCAGCTCGTTCCATGCGACCATCGACTCGGCGAACGACCTGAAGGCGTTTTCCCTTAGGATGAGGTG